>CAUYQU010088876.1:0-108591 GCA_963574635.1 Cheracebus regulus | reverse complement strand
GTGGCTCCTCTGCCGGGAATCTCCCGGTCTGTGGGCAACAAAAATTGGTCGGAAAGTGCGGCGTCCACTCGTTCTCTGCGCTTTCACTGGGAGCTACATTCCTGAGCTGTTGCTAATCGGCCATCTTGGATCTCTCTCCATTATCCTTTTTAGTAGTTCTTGAATCATAATATGGATACCAGAGCTTACATCAGATCAGATCTCAGATACATTACTTCATTTTGGTGAGAATTTGGACAACTAGCCAAGAATTGCATTTGACCCAGCATGATGATACGATTTGTAATTGCCCCCACCTTCTTTAATGCCTTTAAAGAATCAGTAGCCAGTTTTTACTATTTTTCAATTTAAATGAACTCATTTCCATTGTATCCTGTGCACATTAAAAAAAGTCATCTGTACGGTGATAACTTAAAATAATATTTTGCAGTTCAAATTACATACAGTTCATACTAATTCCTCTCTTGATTCTTTTTCCTTTAGCCTTTTCTCTAGTATACAGTATCAGAATTTATGCATCAGACAGCATCAGACCTGCTGTTGCAAACACTACTAAGATCTATCATTTAGAAACAGTTACTTAAACTTTGTTTAATCTCTAATGGAAAGGAGTTTTATAAATACTTATATCAGAACGGTTGTAGGAATGAATCCTGAAAAATTGCTGGCATACTCCCAGGATTGGGGGCTGATGTTGGGGGAGAGGGGAGATTCCTGGTTATATAATTTTAAGCAATCCTAGAATTTCAGGGGTCGTCCTGCTAGAATATAAAGGGTTTGTATTAACAAAAAGGTACTTCAGTGCACAGAGCAATTCAAGTAAAGTATTTGAACAGCCACTTTAGTTTATTGCTCTTGTAAAACTGACTCTCCATTTGCTTCAGGTTTAAAGTAAAGGGATTATTTAGGTTTCAGAGACCCAGTAAATAAATTGTCTATGAGGAAAGAAATTTGTACAAGAAGTGTGAAGAAACACACCAAACTTACTCTGTGCAATGATTCTCAAGGTGCTTAATACATAGCAATGACTTGTTCCTCCCCTGAGTTGCTAAGTAGTCAGCATAAAAGAGTTAGTCGGGGAGAACTGAAATCTGCCAAGATAAATGCCAAGATAAATGCAGCACTGTTTTATAAATTAACTCGGCTGTCTGTGTCTTTATTTTTTCTTTGGAAGATTCTAAAATTAAGACTGTTCAACTCATCTTAGTAGTGGTTTAGAATTTGGAGAGTGGATGAGTTAGGAAGCGTGACAAAAATATCCTACACTGGAAAATCTTGGCAATTTTCATTTGAATGTGTTCTTATCTGATGAACTATAGCACTTCAGCCCAACAGCTTGTGAATTAAGTCATTTGGCTAAAAACTATTACATAAAGGTTTCTGGGATTGTAAGCTCTCCTTCGCTTACATACTAAGTTCAGAGGCAAACAGTTTAAAATGAATTCCTGGAATGTCAATGGAAAGTCCACATGGATATTGAAGATGGTAGTTACAGCATGAAATGGTTTGGAGCTTCTCTTGCTGCAACTCTCCCTTATTCTATTAGAAACTAAACTTTGGAGTATGGTTACATAATGCCCACAGGTTTAAAAACACAGATTGGCTATAACAGCATAGCAAATGTTACTGAGTATACTAGGGCCAAATATGCATCTATGTGATACTGCAAGCCTCACTGGCCTCCAAGGAAATCCCACTGATCTACGTTAAAAGCTCAGATCTACATCAAGCTCTGGACAGAATTGGAAAGTTGGCTGGATGTCTTAGAAATGTGCTATCCAAAAGAGAGGCTGGCCCTTTTAAATTATATTCAGTCTTTATGGAGGGGGCTGAGTTACCATATTGAGGATGGCATGAAATGAGAGTTGGTGAATTCAAGTCAGAGGGGCTAAGGATACCATGTTTGGACCTTGTTCCTTGTTACCAAACATGTGATGGACTTTTTGGACTCTAGATAAAAAAAACTCATCATAAATTGAAAAGCAAAACTAAATTCTATAAGAAACAAATATATAGCTTCTCAGTATGTCCTCAGTTTGTGGCCAAGCAGTATTTGTTTATACCTTTTGTATTTTATGGCAGAAACTACATGACAAGTGGTACAAGTAACACAACAGAAAAGTTTTGCTGCTGTTTCAAAAATTAGGATTCTTCTATTCTTTGGTTATCTTGTTGTCAATATAAGACTAAAGAAAACCAAACATTTGTTCCACTATATTGGCCATAATGACAATAAGATCATTATAACTTTTAGGTGTGCCTAGTGTTCAAGGACAGGGTTTATTTGCCTGCCAAATGATACCTGGAGATTTCCAGTTGCCAGAGAAAGCAAGCCAGAAAAAGAGTTTGACTTCCTGTCTGTAGATTTAAAATAAGCAATATCACTCATCCACATATTTAAACAGAGAACTGGTAGTCTAAGCTCAAATGAGTATTGAAATATACTGAAGTCATTCTGAACCATAAAGACTTACCATTATAAGGACAGTGTCTGTGAACTTACCATTATAAGGACAGTGTCTTTGTTCAATTAAAGATCCGTCATATGAAGTGAGTATCTTCTCTGGGTATCCCAGCCAATGGTTTCAAAGGCAAACTTTTACTTTGGCTATTGAGCAAGAATACGTTTGTGCTACTTGAATATTTTCTTAGGGAAAGGTTTAACAATCTTTTAATTTCTCAAATATTAAAGGCTTAAAATTATAGCACCATTTACTTGTTGATAATTTCTACTTAGATACTTACAGCACCATGTTTCTAAAGTGAATTGTTTTTAATACAAGAAATTCTAAGTTTGTTCTAGCTCCTGAGATTTTAGAACTGCTGGCCTGATATAGTGTACCACTGTTTTCTTGTTGCCAGATGTTACTTCAATAATATAATATTTAAGTTGACCTAAGGTTGTTTACAAGAATTCCTTTCTTCCATTTCCATGCTAGTCAGACATCTTTTTAAAATGAACTTAGATTAAATTCCTTGAGTTCTTTTTATCTACTCAGGAAGGGAGGAGAACTTGCAGTGATGAAGCAAGAATTCTCTAAGTGGGCATGTACATTCACACAGGCAGACGAGGTGGTTTGTGAGGATAATGACATAAGCTGTGCACATACTGATGACCTATTTCCATCTCTTGCATGCTTAGGGTAAATAACCTATTGAGAAAACAAATTAGTGGAAAAGCATTGTTTTCTGGTATATTTCCTACTCTCCGGAACTTATGATTGCTCCCTATCCTTAGGGACACGTAACTAGGTCTGATGATGGAGCAATGGCTGAAGCTCACTGTGATGACCCTCCTCCCAAAGAGTCTGGCTTTCTTCAGTCTAATTACTTTTGGCAATTGTGGTTATTGGGATTTGGCCTAGTGACTCATCGAAACCCGTATTATCCCAAAGAGCCCCCTTAACTAGCAGAATTAAGTCTGTCAGGAAGCCCAGACTTCCACCTCACTTTTACATGGAGCTTTCCCCAGTTTATGGCAATATTTGAAAATCCTTCATGGACTAAAAAAGACTCATAAACAAGATTTAATGGAGATAACTACCCAAAGAAGAGCACATTAGGAGTGAAGTAGAAATGATAAGTTCATGAATAAATGATCCACTGCAAAACTGAATCCATTAAGGTAGAGATAAAATTGTGTTATTTATAGTAGTTTTACTGATCACCAGTAGTCAATCTAAAGTGAGTCAGGAATTGTAGAAACTATAAAAGAAAAGGACATTTGTTTCTTGTTAGGCGTTTCCTAACCATTAAGTTTTCTCTAAAAACAAGGAGGACTCTAGGGCACATCACCAATCATCTAGTAAGACATAAAAAACAGTTATTATTAAGTAGCTTTGGAAAAAAGTTGAGCATGGCTAATGCCCGTCTTCTACAACTGTCCAACTTATTCCCTCCTCCCACAGTATAGCTCAGCAGCAAACACACTCGCCCATGGTATGTACCTCTCCTACTAGCTGTGTTCTTATTCTATGAAGCCAGAATCTGTTACATTCACTAGCGGGTCCTACTGTGTCCATTTTGCTCTCTGTTCTTTTGACTGAGATAATTTTCTATCAGACAGTCTTGCCTGTACCAGCTAGTGCTATAAGTTTAACAATACTGATCAACAATACAGATCAATAGGGTATTGATCACTAATATCAGATTACTTTACGTTTTACACTAGTTTGTTCAAATGACATCCATCTCATTTCTAATCACACTTCACACACATCTAGCCTTCCCAAAACTGGCATGATTTTCAATGGTTGCTTAGCTGCAATAGTCATTCTTGCATTCAGGATCTTACAATATTTCTTAGTCTTGGCTGCACATTAGAATCGCCAGAACTACTTAGAAAATATGGATATTCAGGTCCCATCCCCAAAGATTGTTCCATTTGTTCTAGGGTGGGCTCTGGGCATTAGTATCTTTTTAAAAGATCCCCAGGAGAGTCTAATGTGAACTCAGGGCTGAAAATCATTGTACCAAAACCCATAAAGCAAGAATTCAGAGTGGCAGTTATTGTTAATGCTCATGGTAAAAGTAATATAAATAACAGACTTTATAAAGTGCCATAAAGATAACTTTTTCTGGATAACAAAAACTAGCCAGTAAAATATCTATTGTGGCTGTAAATTACATAGAAGTATTCAGATTTTTTTTTTTTTTTTTGAGACAAAGTCTTAATCTGTCTCCTGGGTGGAGTACAGTGGTGCCATCTCGGTTCACTGCAACCTCAGACTCCCAGGTTCAAGTGATTCTCCTGCCTCAGCCTCCCAAGCAGCTGGGATTAAAGGCATGGGCCACCATGCCTAGCTAACTATTGTATTTTTATTAGAGACAGGGTTTCACCATGTTGACCAGGCTGGTCTTGATCTCTTGACCTTGTGATCTACCCCCTTGGCCTCCCAAAGTCCTGGGATTATAGGCATGAGCCACTGCGCCCAGCCGGATTCTAATTTTTAACTGCAAAATTATAGACTTTGCCCACATCCTCATACGTACATTAATCTTTTCTTGATTACGAACACCGTAGATGGAAATAATAATCACAGAGTCTTTCATATAAACTGTGCAATCCTATTGCTTTTAATGAAGAAAAATTAGCAAATTTTGATGTTTAAAAGCCATCAGTAAGACAGGTTTAAGGAAAGAGAGGACAAAGGATAAAGAAAAGAAAGCATTGTAGAGGAGGGTATTTGAATACCAGAAGCAAACTTTAGAGTAAATGTTTGAAAAAAAGGCTTACGGTTTGTTAAATGAGGAGGAGAAGAGAAGGAGGAAAGAAGAGAGAGTGAGAGAAAGAAAAAGTGAGGCGGAATTTAGAAAATGCACCCATGATTGCCTCCAATCCTAATAGTTAAGGTGGGGTGATGAATCAAAGAAGGATCTTGACTTTGGAGTCAAGCCCAGACTGGAATCTAAGGTTCCCCCCACTTCCTTGAGTGATCAACTAAAGTGAGACTATTGGCACATTCCTTATAGATATGTATGAAGATCAAGTGAGATGATTTTTGCAAAAGCATCAAGCAAAGAATCTGGCAATTACTAGTGATTACAACATGGGATCTATTGAGTAATAATGATTATCATAATACTCACTTTAATAAGTACACATGCATATTAAGATAAGATATATATATATATATATAAATATAATAATGGCTCTGAGAGCTAAAAAGCTGTTGTTTGCCATGTAGCATTTACACATACTTTGGCATATTATTTCTTGTTGGCAAAATGTGATTGATATTTCCTTTGCGTATGTGACAGCCTTTGTTGAGATGACAGTGTTCTTACCTTTAAAGTCACTTTGTAGAACAGGGGAACAAAACAATAAGAAAGGACTGCTCATTTTCTTAACAACTTATTGAGCATATGTTAAGAAAACAGTGTTCTAAAATAAGCAGCTCACAAATTCTGTTATTTTATATTGTGTGGTAGTGGTTTGTATTATGTGGTTATAAAATGGGGGCTGCTTTACCACTTACTCTCAGGAATGTGCTTTGTATTGGGGTATAATTATAAATATGCTTACCAGCTAGTTTTCTAAGGACAATTTTTGCGAGGGAATATAGCACATTGCATTACTGTGTGTTCATTTTAGAAAGCTGTTTTAAGGTAACTAGATCTGATCCCATGCCCATGCCAAGTGCTCAGAAGAGGACTAGCAGAATAAACTGCTTCTGATACAGAAGCCCTAAAAATAGAAGAAAAAAGGGAGAGAGCTTAGGAGGCTGGCTGTTACTGAGGCTCAATAATTACTCAGTGAGGATGCTGTAGAAGTGATCCCTACACTGTGTATCTTTCAAGGACTGGATTCTGTATCCCTTCTTGAGGTTCTCTTATATTAAGAGAGCACACTTTGTAGAGAAATCTACTTAAAAGTAGAACACTACTGTTATGAACAGATACCGGACCCAAATTCAATGGTTCAAAATTGTATTTTTACATCTTATGGAAGCTTGCCTTTCCTTATTGTGGTTTTTCAGGTCTCCTTATGCTCTGTGGCAAAGTTCCACAGGTAATAAGACTTGTGAGTACAATTTTCAGCTGCAAGATTTGGCAGCTAACAACTATAGCTAATGATACCAGTGACCATCCTCTTATGTAACACAGAGAGTATTATAAAACCATAAAAAACCACAATTGAAAATGATATATTAAACTACTTAACACAGACAAGGTACCTTAATGTAATTAATCTTATGTTGATATTACCCAGAAGAGTGAGTCTCAATGTCAGCACAGCACACATTTTTTTACACCCCGTATCAGTAGGAGAGCACACACTTTTATAATAATAAACATCATTTTTATGTGACTGACTCTAAAGTACTTGTGTTCAGCCCTGATACTCTAATCCCAGGTGTTTCGAGTTTTGAGTTTCTAAATTTCCTACTGGCTCCTAAAAGAGAAACAGATTTCTAACAAGACCTGCTTCTCCTACTTTTCTTTTCTTATTCTTTTTTTGTTGTTGTTGTCATCATTTTTCCATTCACCCAGACCTGAGTCCTTAAACTCCAAAGCTCATTGCCAAATATGGGCCTCCATCTCTTTCCCTTTCATATCCAATTAATTGCCAAGAACTACTGATTTGATCAAAAGAAATTATCTGCTGCAGATACTCTCTTGTGCAATCATTCACTGTTGTAGCATAGGGCCTTATCTTCTTAAACCTGGACTACTGTAAATCATCTCTTCCTCATCATTTCAGGCCACCTCTGAAAACCCGCCATGCTAGGGAAACTCTGAAGTGAGCCTTGAGTCAGTATTCTGATCCAGCTCCCTAAACCTGAGCCTAAGGACAAGACCTTGGACCCTGCTATTGACTGAGTATGCCGATTGTTGCTGTGACTATAGTTTTTGGACAATAAAAGATGTGAATGATGGGATATATAATAATTAATTCATTCTCCACTTTGATCAGTTACTACTCATCAATTAACCTGTATGTGATGAATTTACTTAAAATAAATGCATGTTTATGTTTCTGTGTACTCTTCATCTTTAACTGTTAAATTTAGTTGAAGACAAGTAAGTTATTATTTAACTTCCTAGTTGTGACTTATATTTGTGTACCAAAAGATTAAATGTTGAAGAGACTCTAGGGGTCATTAGATCTAAGTTTTTGATCAACTTCCTCATTTTGCAGATGAAGAACTTCAGCTTGGTGTAGTAAAAGGATTTTCTCGGGTTATTCAGGCATTAGCAGTAACGCTGGATCTAGAACCCAGGTCTTCAACTTCTCAGTCTACCTTTTCTCAACATACACTGAGGAGTCTTCCTTCTCAGGTCTCAGACTCTACCACAAGGTTATAATACTTGCAATTGATTAAATTCTAAAGGTCAGATGAAACATTAATAAGGTAGTGTTTTGAAGACTAGATTAGATGCTTTCATAAAACGTTAAGGACAGTTAAAAGTCATTAAATATTTATTTAATTGAGCAATCATATTCTTTAGTACCAATGAATTTTCTCTAAAAAAATTAAAAAAAAAATTTTAGCTACAGCAGATAGCACCTAGGTCCCTTGCCGAGATTACAAATAAAGCAGAAATGCTCTTATCAGATAAGAGGCATCTGCAACCCTGTTTTTAAAAAATAAAATCTGAAAATTATTCTAACAGTTTAAATGTGAAAAGAATTCAGGTGTTTTGCTTAAAAGTGCCATGCTATTGATTCTTTAGAGCAGAAAATGGGATTCATAGCAATTGATGACATTTAGATATTTAGCATTCTCAGCACCCCCACAATCTTTGAGAATGGAACACTCCATTCTTTTTAGTATTGGTGGATGACTACTTTAATCAGAATGCCAATAATATTCCTAAATGGAAAGACCTGATGGTTAGAATTGGATGAACAGAAAAGATGGCTAGCACCTTTTACAGATGCATGTACTATCCTTCATGTATTTTGTTAAGGTATAGTTGCAAAGCATTTCAAATTTGCTAGATTGTCAAACAGATATAAATTTAAGATAATTCAATCATGCGAAACCCTGAGAAAAAATCTAATTAAGAAAGCAATCTACGTTTTCTCTTAAGATCAAAGGCCAAGCCAAAAAAATCTATGCAATTTATGATGCAACATTTTTTCAAATTCTCATTCTTCTCCCCCCAAAAAAAATCCCATCACAGAATGCACTGTTACAAGAAATAGTCCTAACCAAGTCAAACACATAATTTCAACACACTGTCTTGCACGATCCTTACCGTGCTCTCAAAACTTAATGATGTTTTCCTAATGGTAACCAAAGTTCTTTCTTACATTTCATGAAACACAATATCCACTCTGATGGCATTTCAAGAATTCACTACTTGGAAAAGAATTTTTTGGGGTGGGGATGGGATGTGTGAATGAATAGTGGAGAAGTAGGAAGAGAGAGATCAAGACAATGTTCAATATAAAACATTTGGATGGAGATAATGGGGAAATACAATTTGGTAAATCAGCATATCAATAATAGTTTCATTTCTTGATAGTTCATTTTTATAGTTGCAGAGGTGTTTTTTGGTCTTAACTCTACGTAGGGCTCTGACAGCTCTACATAGTACTCTGTCAACATTGCACAGGATTCAAGGAATTATTGCAACTAAAAAAAGATTAACCATTTAACTAGAAAATATTTTAGACATTTAGTAGCAATCTGGAGATCTCTGTCCAGATTCAAATCATCTAAAATTATCAGATGACTAATAAATTCATTTTGTAGCATGTAGCAAGGGTTTTCCCATAATAACTTGAAAATAAAATTTTACTGCACATTGTAATTTCCATTCATTGCTTTCTGGGGACCTAATTTGTACAATATTAAATGCCAGGGAATTGTTTAATGGAGAAATGATTTAGTAAAGCTTATCTACTTACAAGTTCAAATACTCTTCATATTTCATGCTTAAAGGAATACTGAAATAATAACATTAAGTCAGTTTCATACTAATTCTTATATTCTTACTACTTGAGTAACTTGGGACTAAAAAGAAAGTATTTTTAAATTACCTTTTCTAATATTCTTGTTAAAATCCTTCTATTAAAGTAATAAAGAGAGAATTAAAATAGTAACACCATGGGATATTTTGAGAAACAACCCTGATAATGTAATGATTAAATTTGAATTCACAAAGATGTTTTTCCTTGCATTTACATGTTACCACTACTGGATATAAATTTGCATTTGTCTTGATTTATATAGCTATTACATGACATGTCAAAGAATATACTTTCTTCAGCAAATTCTATTCCTGTCTCTCTCTTTAAAACACTGTTACTCTAAAAAATAAGGTAGACTGGTGACAAATGTAGACAAGCGAGAAAGATGCATTGTAGTCAATATCCAAACAAAACTTTCATTTGAAATTAATACTACAAAATGTATAATAGAATTAAAGATTTTTTCTATTTTATCAGTTAACTTGTTATTTTCCAGGATTCACAATATAATCACAAAGAGTGTATCATGATTTCAAAGAATGATTCAACATCTGAAACAATGTCATGAGCAATGACCAGGACATTCCAATAGGCTGTTTTTATTTTATTACCATTAACATTATTTCCTTTGTATTTTTTCTCTCTTTCTTTAGACTTCTTTGTGAAAGACTTGCAAAGTTTTACAGATTGTGCAATGGGTGCTTTTAAATTATTAGGCATATAATGACTTTTAAAAACTTGTATTTAACTAGAATCCGAACAATTAAAATTCAGTTACTAGATGGCATCAAATAAAAAGGATACTAAATGCCATCTGATGTTTCCAACAATAACCTTCTGGCATAATATAATCCTACAATATCTTCTAGATAATCAAATAATATTATATTCTATTTAGAAAGCTTTATTATTAGGTATTTCATTCTTTGACATTGATCACCACTGTATAATATAATAAATAATAATATCAGTTCAAACATTTCCAGTCAAGGAAAAGTTTATTTCCTAAACCTATTGAATAAATGATGGTCTGGATACCATCTAATTTATTACTTAATAATCTGATATGTTCTCTATGACCATAATATCGAATAAATGTGTACATAACTGTGAGATTCATGGCAGGAGACAAGTTCCACTTGCTATATATATGGCATTATGCAGGTTACTGAGCCTCTTTTTCTCAGGCCTTTTCTTTGTAAGATGAGAAGTACCTGCCTCTACATTTCAGTGGTTATTTCAGGGCCCAAGTGACTAATGGAAGCAAAAATGTGATGCCCCACTAAGATATTGTGGCTATCATTATGGAAAAAATGCTTCTCAATGTTCTCAGCACACAATCTGGAATTCAAAGGTTGAGTCATTTTTAGGAGCTGTATATCAATTCAGATAGATAAAAATGTATCATGTATTTAGTCACCCATAACTAAATAGATATTTTAAAGTGCAAGAAAACAAGTGTCTTGTTTTAAGACATTGTTTCTTTTATGAGAAGAAAGACTAGTTTGTAATAACTAGGATCACTAGTTTATATCAGAGACAAATGGGATTACAGTTGTTTTAGAGAAACAGGATAATACTGTTGTGGATTTATTTGCTATTTCTGAGGATAAGGTATGTTTCTTTAGACATGACAATATTTAACACTGCAAATGAATGTTCTTGTTTACAAAAAACTTTTCTACCAAAACAATCAAGAGAGACCATTAAAATTTTGGTAAAAGTTTTTAACACCTTGATTTTCTACCTGTCGTATCTTCACTGATGACTTTTAAGTTTAGGAAATTGAAACTATTTATCTACAGGCCAGAAGATTCCTTAAATATTCACTTAATTGTCTCTTGAAGACAAAAATTAGGAAAGACAACCTTTTATGAAAACACATTTGACTACTACATGTTTTCATTTTAAAATCTTATCCTAATCCTTACTAGAGAAACAGGAACTGTGAATTGAGTCTTTTTATTCGTTTCCCCCCCAGAGAGTTCCAGACAAATGGCACATATGAGTTTGTGCACATGCAGTTTGACCTTGAGTTTCTGGGCATTTAAAGAGGACCTCTCTACCCCCCACGCCTTCCTCATTAAGTCATACTGCACCTGCCAAGAGTCTAGTCTGTCTCCTCCGAGGCCGCAAGGGGTCGCCCCTCGCCCAGGATTGCACCAGCGAACTAAGCTGCAAACGCAGGCTCAAAAAGAGCGGAGCAAGAGCATCGCTGCGGGAGCTGTCTCCCAGTCCCACTCCCACAGAATAATTGGAATTGCAACCCAATTCCACCCATCCCCTTTCATGCCCGCAACCCAAACAGAGGTCGCCTTCGACTTGGTCTTGAGACGATTAAGGCAGGTGGAAAAGCAGTTTGCCTTTTGCCTCCTCTCTGGCCTAACCTAGAAGTGCATCATCCCACAGCTCCCCCAAGCCTTGAGGCAGCTCCCGAGGGCAGCTTTCTGCGCCGTGGTCCTCGCTGGGGGAGGTGGGAACAAAAGGGCGGCGAGCTTTCTTTCCTGTGTCTTCCTTCATAATCATGGGGCCCAACGCTGCAAAGCGAGACGTCTCTGACACTCAGTACCCTGTCCTGCCTTGACAAGTGTGTGGCTCCCAGCCCGGGGATCCTCTGTGGGGGTAAAGGAGGGAGCGGGCTCTGGGCACGGGCTGGAAGAGCGGATGGAAAGCAGAGTGGGGTTCGCTTCAGCCCGGCCTCCCTGTGCCCACAGATCCCGAGACTCAATTCCGCAGGCCAGACCCTGGGAGCAGAGAGGCGGGGATCTCCAGGCGCGAGGACACCGCTGAACCCAGGCCGCCCCTTCCGCGTCCAGGCCTGAACGAAAGAGTGGGTGGGGAGTTGCCAGAGTACACAGCATTCGGAAGCCAAGAATAATAAATCGGATGCCCTGAGATATTTAGGTTGGGTTCTCCTGCCCCCTGCTAGGCGATCCTAAAGGGGGTGAAACCGGGCCAGGCCCCCTGCCTTTTTTAAAGGCAATTTTCAGGTGAATCAAACCTTGTCTGGCGGAGACCAGCAACACAAAGGGAGCTTTCAGGGTACTCTCATGCCCAGGGGCGGGGCAGGGACAAACAGCAGCCGAGAAGCGATTATTAAATTTCCATCTCACACAAGCCCGTGTTGTGTCCTCCTCGCTGCCCCGACGCCTGCCCCGAAAGGCTTCCCGGGCGGGACCCTGGGAGAGGGATCCGCCTGGAGAACCAGGTGGGGCCGCTGGCCGCGGGCTGCACGCCGCGGAAGTGCGAGGGGCCAGGGCGGCGGCATCGCTCCCCGCCCTCGCGAGCTCCAGGAGAGGTTTCCTCCTCCCTCTCCCGACCAGCGCCCCCAGCGAGAGCCAGAGTCGCCCCTTCTCTGCTGTCTGCGAAGGGACTCCCGATGGGAACACAGACACTAGAGCAGCGAGCGCGCCAGGCTCTCCTGGAGCGAGCAGAGGTGACACCTTCGCAGCTGTCCTTTCATCTCGGGAAGATTCCACCTTTCAGACAGAGCAGCCCAGGTTGAGGCTGCCCTGGTAGTGTCCGCTTAACCCCAGCTAGGGCACTGTCCTAAGAAGCCATCACAATCCAAACTTCCAAATAACAGCATTAAGGGCAGCCAGGAGGCGAATCTTTAGGGGGAACCCCACCTTCCCTACGTGTGTGTCTCAGGGGACGCACCGGAAAGGGCCAGAGATGGTACAGACGCTCAGGTGTGACAGCCAAGAGAAAACCTGGAAACTGTGTACCTACGGTTCCCACAGTTAAGGTTCTGCTGTCTTCACCCCTCGGCCGCGGGACGTCGGGCAGCTCTGCAAACGCGCAGACACGCGGACCCCAGCGCCTCCCGGGGATGCGGCCGCGCAGGCGCTGGCTCCCTGGCGTCTTGGCCGGGCAGCGGGCGCGCGGCTATAGGAGTGTAGCCTAAGGGCCCAGCCGAGGTCTCCCCGCGCGAGGCGGAGGCGCAAGGTGCGAGGGTGCCGCGGCAGCGCCTCCCCCGGCGGTTACTCAGCTTCAGGGGCATCCTGTGTCTGGGTGTCCCAACTGCCTAGGGCTGGGTGCCCCTGTCCCATCCTCAAAAGGAAAGCACAAATCCCGGGTGCGAGTCTAACCCAGGACCGAACTTTCCCGCGAACCTGAACTTACCAGGGGGCGAGAGCCACCTTAGCGCCGCGCCCGCCCGTCCCCCGCACCGGCTGAGATGCGGAAGGCAAGGGCGCCGACGGGCAGGCGTGAAAGACGCCTTCCATACCCCGAGAGCCCGAACCGGCATCTCCGCTGCGAGGCGCAGGGCGCAGGGCGGGAGGACCGCCGCCGTTGGGAGCCGGTTCCGGACAGGCAAAGAGACCCGACAGGTGAACGCGGCGGGAGGGAGCAAACGCATAAAAAACCCTGCACTTACTTCTTCGCTGGCGCCTTCCCCGGGAGGCGTTTTGGCTGCCGATGTATTCCATAAAGTTCAAAATGATAAAAAACCAAGAAATCAGTCGCAAGTGCATAGTAACCCAGTAATGCTTCCCTTCCTTTTCTCCTTTTCCTTTTGATTGTTAATTATATTTAATGTTTTTTAAAGTATATGTAGGTGTTAGGCGTATATAGAGAGTGCCCGAGCAGCGGGACTTCTCCTCACATCCGATAGGCGTGCTGTGATGGCAAGCGAAGCGGGGCGGGTGGACGGGGAAACCAACTATTGTACTTTCAAATTATCCAAGCACTGAACTGCGGCGGCTTCGCTGGGGTGGCTGGCATCGCCGCGAACCGGAGTTCCAGGAGCCGCCGGGGCGGCCGCAGGTAGCATGTTGTGCGGCAGCTGCCGCAGGCGGGATTCGGGCGGGCGGCGGCGGCGGCGGCGGCGGCGGCCCCTTGGGCTCAGAAACTGCGGCGGCTGCGGCTGCAGCGGCGGGGGCCCCGGGAGCGCAGGGCAGCGGGCGCCGTCGGCACTGAGGCCATGGCCAAGGGGCGGCGGAGAGACCCCGAGCTGCTTCTGGCGCGCGCGAGCAGGAGACGCTCCAGTGTTGGGCTGGGCTCCCGGGAGCACCCCATAGGGGAGGAGGAGGAGGGCAGGGAGGGGGGAGGGGGGAGGGGAGGAGGGCAGGGAGGGGAGGGGGATGGCTGTGGGGGGCGGGGGGAGCTCGGGGGCGGGGAAGGAAACTGCTGGAGCAACAACCCTGAGCGACCTCAATAACTTTCAATTTCAAGAGGGAAAGAGGGAGCTGGAAAAGTACAGGCGTTGCGATTTGGCAGAGGGACGGGAAGAGGCGCCTAAGGGGTCCCGGGTCTACGGCGGAGCATCTCTGGACACTGCAGTGACGGCGGGAGAACCCGAGCCGGGAGAATGGGGAAAGCCGTGCGTGCCAAGAGCCCCTCAGAAGGGCAGCTCCGGCGGGGAGACTTGGGCGCCCTGGGGCTGACAGGCTGTGTTGAGAGCGAAGACCCCCACCCATCCAAGTTTGGCTCCTCTCCGCGGCCTCAAGCTAGGTGCACCCGGCTGTCGGTGGCCTTGCGCCCCTGTGCCCCCACCCCACCCCCAGCGCCGGCTCGCAACTTCTGGTCCCAGGGCAGCTCTCCCCTCTCCTCCTTGGCAGATCGCTGGAGAGTTTCTGGCTGCTGACTTCTTCCCGGCTTTCCTGACCTTCTCCTCTGTTGCCTTTCTCCCTTTCTTTCTTTTAATAAAAGTGGTTGCTGTTGGTCGCCAGGCGGGTGGTCGGGAGGAAACCCTGTGAGTGCTGCCGGTCTGCTACTCTGAGGTTTACCTGCTCCGAGCGCGGAGGACCCAGAAGCGTGTGCGCTCAGGACCTTCCCATTGGAAATGCAGTTGTGCTACGGCTTTCTTCCAAACCAAGCCTTTTCTGTGGCTCTGGAAGATTCCTTTCCCCCTCAGGCAAATCCCTCTGTAGTCAGCTCGACCTCGCTTGGAGCTTTCTCTCCCACCCTCGGTCTCCCAGTATTCTTGAGAGGATCTGTTGTACATTTTGAGCTCTCATCTGGAAAAGTGAGAGTAAGATGTGAAAAGATTTTCCCCAGTCTTGGGGAAGGAGGAGGAAGGTCCACCTCTTTCTTAACTTCCCAGAACAAGAGGAGGCCCAAGGCGGTAGAGAGTAAGATTCCCTGGCCCACCCAAGGGTGGAAGAACAGGTCCGGCATCCCTGAGTGGTGTACATCCTGGCTGTTGTTAGTAAACGGTTCCACCTCTTCCCTCCAGTAGCACTAGCCGACGAACTTTAAGTAGTTAACTGAAGAAGTATTTAGTTGAAAGTCACAAGCCTCAAGTGATTTTAACATAAGCCTGCCCTATATATTATGTTTAACAGAATATCTGAAGGGCTACACTAGCACTACAGGTTAACACAGCAGCAAACTTCTGGGAGGTCACTTTGAAAGAGTCTCTGATTCATAGGTGCCTTGCTAACTTTTGTGCTCAAATAACTCAGTCTAAGTAAATTGCTAAAGCCTTGCAGGGAAACAAGTGACACTTGTACTTCTCTC
This sequence comes from Cheracebus regulus, assembly GCA_963574635.1. NCBI lineage: Eukaryota > Metazoa > Chordata > Mammalia > Primates > Pitheciidae > Cheracebus > Cheracebus regulus. Next base: position 92,702 of record CAUYQU010088876.1, on the reverse strand, counting down.
TTCTTCCTCCATTTGTAATCCCTATTATTGGATTGCCTTCAATTCATGTAAATTAGATAAATGTACATAAATTAGAGCATTTTGCAAGTTTGCAATGCTACGATTTGTGTCTCTGGAGTACTTCAGTGGTGTATTTGTTATACATCTCAAAAGTAAGAAAGGAGATAAATCGGCTTGGATGCAAAAGGAAGGGAACTTGAAATATGCATTATTTTCAAGATGCTAACAATTAGAATCTGAGAGATGGCCTTTTGATGCGAATTCTTAAATACTCTTTATTATTTCTCACGATTGTGTTGGAATTTTGAAAGTAGGCATAGTTTTCTCTAGGTTTGATATTATGAGGTAGGCAACACCCCCAACAAGATTACGATTTGTGCCTTCTTTTTAGGAGTTCATTTATAACATCCCTCTTTCACTGGTGGAACTTTTTCTGTACATTGTATGCACATGTGTGCGCACATCTCCACCCGCCTCCCCACAGCCTTTCCACCCTTTATGTGTTGCAAAATGTCTAGTTATAAATGACTGAGTTTATCACTTTGAACCAGCAGAGTTACAGATAACAGGACAATTCCAATAATGATTATCCACAAAAGAAGCCACTCTATTTTACTGTGCCTGTCCCCATCTGCTTTGCTTTCCTTCTTGCTTAATACCTCAAATCCTGAATATCTGCACCATAAAACATGGGGGATTTAAAGACTATGGGAGGCTCCCTTTGAAAAGGACTCCAGAGACAGCCTTTCTAATCCGGGATACTTGAGCTGGATGAGATGAGATTGCAAAAGGGATGTGAAAAAGCAAGTTGATGAACAACTTCAGGGAAATAAACATGAAGAAAGACATTTACTTTTCACTGTGTGTTGTGCAGACATATGTTAGTTTGAATGAGAACAGGAACGGCTGTGTAAGTAAATAAACAAACCCAATGAGAAGCTACAATTCTTGAGGCATCCCAGGAAAGAAGTGCTAGATGCAGTGGGAAGGAAAAGCTTGTTAAGAAATAAGCTCTGCTCAGAGGAAACATAAGGAAAACATTAAATATACAGGGAGAGTATTCTTTCTTGATGCTGTGCTTTAGAATAACTTTTTCCTGATCCATATTACCGTAGTACTAAATGTGTGTTTACTTGCCTGGCTGAGTTTTACATTCCCTCAACTGTCTTAGAAGCTTATGGAAAGCATGCCATGGCATATTTTCTGCAACATAGTACCTTTTTTTCCCCTTCAGGCAAGAAAACAACACTCACAGAAGCCTGTGGCTGCCAGTGAATTTCAGAGCTCAAGCCTAAAGAAAGTTAAAAACCATAGGCTCAGCATAGAGGTCAACATTTGCTTATTTTTCTCCAAAATGCATCAGTTCTAGGGAGTTTTGGATAACCAGGAGACTGGGAGACTTGGTCCTGGAGAACAGAATAGTTTTGAACAAAGATAGGAGGCTAACCATATCCAGACTAGTTACTGCAACTTCTCATCTCTCCTTCCACTTATTCCAACCAGGCAGTGACAGCAGTAACAAGTTATTTTTATCCACTGCAGCAGTGGCACTTTAAGGAAAGAAAATGATTGTCATATTGTTGAATCCATACTGCAAATATGTGAAAGGGGGTGTGTTCCAGAAAGAGAGAGCAAGCTCAATAGTTTGGAAAGGGATATAACTAGTAGTGATGAGAGATGTTTGGCAAAGTTGGGGCTGACATCAGTCATTATACCACAGAGCGAATATGCAGATTCTGAAAATGCGCAGCTCTCCAGTTGCTCAGATCTGGAGGCATCTGAGTCAGTAAGTCAAATGGTACTGCCGGCAGGGCATGTGTAACTGATGCAGCTAGAAGTCATCCCTGAAATACAGAGCGGGCAGCAGCATTTAAACACCATTGAAATTAGTAGAAGAAGGAAAACTACTATTTTTAGAGAGAGAAAGAAAGGAGGCAGAATTATTGTAGCAATTTAAAAAGTGGTTATATGGTTATATAGCATTAAGAAAATGAGAAAATCAAGACCCATGATGGATTACTTTCTGACAACAAGAAAGAATGTTCTTTCTCCCACATGAAGTTATGAGACATTTATGCAATTGTGGCAGGCATCATCTGGTATGCCTATGCTTAAAACTTCTTTCACAAATCAGTTGATTGCTGGGCTCACTTAAAATGTGAATATCCAATAGTACTCAATATAAAGAAGTTAACAGCTCAGAAAATTTTGCATGATCATGGAGTTTTAATGCAAAGGGGCTGTATGTTGTATTAAGAGGGCACTAGATTGGGAGTTTGGGGATCAAGGTGAGTCCTTGTTGTGTACTTATATTGTTGTGTGTCAGGTTTCTTCATCTGAAAAACGAAGAAATTCAACTAAACCATTTCCAAAGTCCCTCTCAGCTCTGATAATAATGGAACTATTTCTAAGAAAGACAGACTTGCAATTGCAAATGTCAGAGCTATTTCTAGTTGTGTGACATCACAGCATTTACTTACAGAATTGTGTTTAATTGAATAGGCCCAGATTTAGAAATCTGCTTTCAAACTTGTTGATTTTCTGGAAATGCCTAACCCATTACAAGAATCCTAGATGACTCTGGCCCAGCAAAGATAAATTCAGGACGAGTTCAATCTGTCTAGATGTCTGTAGACTTTGGGACAACAAGAAAGAGCAAATTATACACCCGAGATTCTGGGCAGAGTCCTACAGAGAGTAGGGGAAAGGATTCTGCATCTCATAACGATAGCACTCATTTAGACCTGTTTGCGAGAATCACAGAGGAGAGAGGAATGTGGATCTCACTAAGAGCCATTTTTAAATTTTGTGTTATTACTTTCTGTTTTGGAATAAAAAGTTGGAAATAAAAGTCACATTTTATTTTTCCTATTCACATCTTTGGATGAGGATTTATATCCATGTAACTGTCATCCCAGGAACCCCTTCTGAAGGTCAACGGTGAAGCTTGAGTGGTTGTGGTCACAGATTCAGGCTGAAGGGTGACTATCAAAGACATAAAAGTATAAGATGTAGAGGCTCGATGAGGAATAATATCAATCAGTAATGTTTGCAGTTACTTTTACATGTATTATCTCAAAACTGCCTCAAAACATTGTCTCATAGATGAGAGAACTGAATCCGGAAAGATAAAGTCACTTGCTTAAGCTTATAAGATCATATTCTGGATATTTCATATTACCCCAAAATCTATTTTCTCTGCCCTCCCTGTTCCTCAAAAAGTTGATTTCCATAAACTAAATCATCAGAGCTCATTTCCCCTGTTTTCTGGTTGCGTTCAGGCCTAGGTGGGGGTACCTGCGGGTGATCAGATCGTGGGAAGGAAAAGTGATGCTACTCCTTCCCTGCTTTGGCCTCATTTGCCATGTCCTTCAGGGGCCTATAGCCCTGTCATGCAGTCCTTTTTCCGTGGCTCTAGCACTCAAGTAGGTTTCGGTATCACCACTTACCCTCCCTGACTCCTCAGGCTTAGGGGTAGAAATGGCTTCCTTCTCTTCTTAGTTCCCTGGTGCCTCGACATCTCTTCTTGGTTTCTTCACCCCTGCCTTGCAGTATAGAAAATAGCCATTTTTTAAAAGTGTCTTTCAAAAATTCTTGCTGGGTCCCTAAGTGACACAGAAGTGTCAGCGCTTGGACTTGTAACCAGGTTGTCTGATTTAATGCCAGTGCTCTTCTTACCATGTTGTCCTGGCTTTCCATAGGAATGCACTCTGATTAAAACTAAGTTGGATGAAGGGAGAGTATTAAGGTATGTTATAAGCCAGGAACACTTATAAAGTAAGGAAGTGGGCACACAACAAACATCAGAGCAAGGTCATGGGTAAATCAGCATGAATAACTAGAATCAGAATGGCAAAGAGCAAGACAGAGGTCATGTTCAAAATTATACCCAGGCAATCAGAAACAAGAAGTCACAGGAAAAGATAGAGCAAGGCAGTCAAGAAACAGCAGCAGCAAAAACTGACACTGACTTTAAAGCATGGTTTGATGAAATCACTCTTTACTTATTTTTTTCCTGCTAGGTTCAAAATGAGTCTTGCACAATCCACAGTGAGTAGGGGTACTTTATTGGAAAGCACAGTGGAAGACGGCAGCTAACATCAATGTGCCATCCATTTATCCCATGAATATTGTTGATGGTGCCTACTATGGGTAACTCCAAACTAGACACTGAAGCAGGGTTTTGTGCATGGCCTTTAAGGCAAGAATAGTGAAGGAATTACATTAGGTGTTGTATTGGTGCTCAGCTGAAAAGCAATGCTATGGTTTATGACAGAAATAAACTGGCGTATAATGTCACCTAAGCACACACCCAGCAATGAGCTTTAGAAAATACGTCTTCAAAGTTGCCATCTTCATAAACAGCGCAGAAGGAAACCTCTCTCCACTTGTATACATACTATCATTTATGGTTTGTTATTGCTGGTGCTGCTGCTACTTTTGGCCATCTGGTTACTTTTATTTCAGCACTCACTGAACATGTGGCAAGCACCATGCTAGGCCTAAGAGATACAAAACTAGGGACACTAGGACCCTGCCCTTAAGGTGAATACCCTCAGTGAGGGAGGCAGGCACATAAACTACTAAGGCCTCCATGTGGTAAGTGCTGTGCCGTAAGGGCTCTGCGTGTGTTGTAGGGAAGGGAAGAGGAACAATACTTGGAGTAGGGGGTGATGGTGATGAGGAAAGAGATACATTTTTTGTCTAAGATATGCAACTCTTAAAGGACTGATGGTGAATCTTTTTTTTTTTTTTTTTTTTTTTTTTTGAGACAGAGTCTTATTCTATCACCAGGCTGGAGTGCAGTGGCGTATTCTCGGCTCACTGCAACCTCCACCTCCCAGGTTTAAGTGAGTCCCTTGCCTCAGCCTCCCGAGTAGCTGGGACTACAGATGTGTGCCAGCACACCCGGCTCCTTTTTTGTATTTTAGTAGAGATGGGGTTTTACCACATTGGTCAGGATGGTTTTGATCTCCTGATCTTGTGATCTGCCCGCCTCAGCCTCCCAAAGTGCGGAGAATACAGGTGTGAGCCACCGCTCCAGGCCAATGGTGAATCTTAATGGAGATAGGAAGGATCCCTTCTTTTGCTTTAGACTGGTCCTGATTCGGGGTTGCTGGGGGGCAGAGAAAGCTCCTTTTCTGCATTGCTTTGAGGAGGTCAGTGGTCATGGTTGGCTACATGCTTGCTAGGGAGGCAGCCAGACTCCAAGGGCGGCGTCAGACCTCCTCCTCCTCCTCCAGTAATTCCTTGTGGCTCAGTGCTGATCCTGTGGGAGTGTTGTTCATGGCTGATACCTGTGTGGGGGTTTGTGTGGGTTAATGATTTGACCGGTTTACTGTAGTGAGAATGTGGGCAGATTCCTCTCATGTGAGAATGATGACATTTCATTTCTCTTATTTCCACAAATGTTTGAGAATGTTTAGAGTAACTACCAAAGAAATGAGGGTTGGCCGTTGTAAATGTCTGGCTGTTCCCATTCTCTTGCCCCAGCTCCATGTCCAAGCACTCTCCATACTTTCTAGTATTCCTTTGGAACACGTTCTCCCCAGACAGTGTTTTGTGTAACCACTCTTATCCAAGAGTCCCCTGCTGAGGCTCATCTCTTCTGCTTTCCAACTCTCCCCACCCTAAAAGTTCCTTATTCTAAAATCTAATCCTTGCTTACTAGTGATAAAGGGCTGGTTTAGCTCCATCCTTCTCTCCTTCTCTTCTCTCCATATAATCTTTTCTTCCCAGAAACATATTTCGATTTCGCTTTGGCCTGTAGGGTATGTCACAGGTGTGGGGGCTTTCAAGCCACTATGAAAAAGCTCTGGTGACTGGTGATCCTGATATTTTTCCAATTTGGCAGGTGGTATTCTATATTTGTGGATAGGACTGACTCACTGAGAAGTATTCTGCAAGAAGACAGAGGAGAACAAAGGACTTTTTTTCCAGGGAACCTGTATCAGTTATATATTGTTGTATAACAAACCACTTCTAAACTTAGTGGCTTAAACTATCAACTATTTATGGCTTCTCACAATTTTTTAGGTTGACTGGTTCTCCTGCTGGTCTCCCCTGGGGTCTCTTATGTGCTATATCCAGCTGTCAGGTCAGCTGACATGGTAAAGATAGCAGGCCTATCTTCCCAGGAATTTCATCCCCTGAGCGTGGAGCTCTCTGGGTTCCTGAAGTGTGATAGAGGAAGCTGTAAGGCCCCTCAGAAGTCCTACAAGTGTCACTTCTACTGCATTTTATTGGCCAAAGCAAGTCAAAAGACCAGTTTAGATTCCAGAATTTACCCAATAGAGTTTATCTTTTGATAGAAGTAACTGCAAAGAATTGTAGGCTATTTTAAATCCACCCCAGACCTAATGAGCAGGTTATCAATCTCTGTATAAAGCCAAGTCTGGCACTCTTTGACCAGTCAGAAAGTTTATACCTAATTGAAATAAAGCAAAACTGAGCTTTACCATATAACGTATTTGACCACCTATACAGAGTGTCTGGTTCTAGATTAGTTCTTTCTCTGGATTGAGTTTTAATTCTAGACCTGAAGCCTCACAAAATCAAAGCAGTACAAAGGTCCAGGCCATTGCTGGGACAAATTTTCAGCTTTGGGTACATAAATAAAAAGCAATTATGGTTTGGAACTCATAGAGAAAAATCTTTGCAATGTTCTCATCTTGGGAAAAGTCACAAGCCTGCTATTTCCTTCCTTTATCTCTTGTCTTAAGAGCTAGGATAGTATTACTTAAGGTTTATGAATATAATATAGACAGCTTCTAGTTGAAAAGAATCCCTGTGAAAATGCCTCCTTGCCAAGAGGCCTTCCTTTTGTCTATTAAAATTGGCAACAGAACTTATCATTTTAGTGCATAAAAACATGAAGCACTATCTCATTAAATTCCATAATTCTAAGATTTAATGACATGAGGTACAATCATTTTGTCCCACAACATAGCTTTACCTTAAGTGTTTAAGAAAGGAGGCGATTTAACTAATGGATTTACTTCCTCACTGTGACTCGATTCTCTGATTTAGTTAGGAAGGATATATTGGGTTTTCATGAGTTTTTGGTGAATTTTCACCATTTGTGATCATAAGAATTAATACTTTATTAAAGTAACATTGTAAATTATATACAAAATATTGCATCTTTTGTCTTTATTTTAAAGATATGTGGTACTATGGTTTGAGTGTGCACTCCCCCACATTTGTATATTGAAACTTAATCTCTAATGTGATTGTATTCAGAGGTAGGGTTTTGGGGGACGTCATGAAGGCTCTACTCTCATAAATTGGATTCATGCCCTTATAAAAGTGGCTTCAGGGATCTCCCTTTGCCCATTGTCCCATGTGAAAACACAGCAAGGAGGTGCCATCTTCAAAGCAGAGAGCAAGCTCTCAGTAGACAATGACCCTACTGACACCTTGATTTTGGACTTCCCAGCCTCCAGAACTGTAACAATGAAATTTATGTTGTTTTATAAATTACTCAGTCTAAGGTATTTTGTTGCAGCAGCCCAAATGAACTAAGGCACATGGTATAATAGATATTCAAGGACAGCCTGGTTTCTGATAAACAACTAATGCCTTGAGGTTTCTCTTCCAAATAATTGTATTTGTATGTATAGCTTGCTTTCTCACTGTTCATGTATATTTGTATTTTCTCTCTATTTGTTAGCATTGTTAAAATTATTCGCATCGTTATGTATACTACTTGAAATCATCACAATTAGAAATTTATTTTAAATGCAAACATTCCAAAGAAAGTTAAGAATGGGTGAATTACTTTTATTAGATTTTTTCCTTCTGAACATATCTCTGAAATTTGGCAAGGAGAGAGGGTCTGACCTGTTTAGGGGCATTGTGAAGTGTGAGTATGAGGGAGACCTGGGTCTGATAAGGACACGGAGTAACTAAGGGAGGTAGAAAAGTACGTGCAGAAGCAGAAGCTGCAAGAAAAAGCAGCAGCAAAAGGAGTGGTGTGAGTGTGCCAAGAGTGAACTTAGTAAAAGGATGAACTTAGTTTTCTAGAGATAGTTTTATGAAGCATTAAGAAAAATCTAAATTTGACATCTTACAGCAATCTCCTAAACATAGGAGGAGATTGCATAAAATATTATGCATAAATTGTTCTCAAAACAATGACATAAAATCACCCGATGTTTGGCATGAGATAGGAAAGAAGAAAATTACCCAGAACATGCACTAAAAATGGAAAGTGGGGGAGTATATATTATTGAACGCAAGGACGTAGGGCAAAATGCATATAGTTTATTTTTACTCACTTTTTAAAAAAAAATTAACTGTTTTCAGAACTGCTGTTATCATTCATACCTGTGAGTGAGGACTGTATGAAAGTCCTCTGCATGACCAACTTATAAATGCTTCTTTGAGAGAAACTTCAGTGACAACATAGACATGTTTGGATACTAGTACTTATATTATTCTTTTTGAAAGAATGCCCCACCTAATAAAAATATTCTGTTTAATATGTAGCCCTGAAGTTTAATATTCAAGATTAACTTGCAGGCATTAGTTTTTAAAATGTTAAGTGGGCATATTTTTCATTCACTGAAAATCATTTTGCCTTACAGTTATTCTCTACCCATTAAATCAAGGTCATACATTGTTTGGGGGTAAGGGGAGATAATCCCTAGACCACAATTTCATTATTGTGTTTTGAGTCTCAGAGCTGCTTTCCTTGAATCCCTAGTAGTTAGTCTTGCCATGGATTTGTTGAGAAAAAGAGATTTCTAAACTCCTAAAGTTTCTTTTATAGATATGAGCAAAGTTTTGGTTCCAAATATGCAGTTTTACTGAAAGCCACAGTATAGTGAGGAATCAGGACTTTAAAAAGTGTCCTTGTCAGAAGGAAGAGGAAGTGAAGAACCTCTCTGGAACTAGAGGAAAGAATGGGACGATAGGGCAAAGAAATTAGACTCCAGTCTCCTCTTGACAGTTGATCATTCAAATCTCTTTTCATATAGGAATAGAATTACTATGCACCTTTGGGACCTTGTGTAAAGTGTTCACAGAGAACTAATAATCAAAGGTAGAAGATGAACTAAAATCATCCCTGTACTGGCAGAAGCTAATATAATTGTTCAAAGGCAGATCTGCTAGGGGCCAGAGACGTCTTGTGCAACCCTGAAGCACAGGTGAAAAATACGCAAAATGTTTTCCCTGCAGTGCTGGCCCTGGCATGGAATTGTGTGGTAGCCATGGGACTGTTCAGCAAATAGTTCTGTCTCTCCTCACTCTGTTTTCTGGACACATGTAGAGATTGCATTCCCCTGCCTCTCCCTGTCACTTTTAATGTTAGGCATGGGATGTATAAATGGAAAGAAATGAGACCGAAATGACATTAGTCACTTCAAGGTAAAGGTTTGAAGAGCCAGGGTTGAGTTTTCCACATTCTCTTTCTAGTGCTGTCGTGATCATGGAAGCATACGACAGAGTGAAGCCTTTGTCAGACAAGGTCCTTGATTGACTATGAACAGCCCCCTCGCTCCCTGCCTGTTGCTGACCTATGCTAGACACAGCATGAATGAGAAACATAATTTTGTAGTTATATCGGGCCACTGAGATTTCCCTTAAGTCAGCTTCCATATATTTCAGTCAGAATAGTTCCGTGTCTGTATAAATCAGGACATGTGTGCAGATGGGGAATAAAGAAGAGACAAATAAACAATTTCCACCAAAATACCAAAGCAGAAAATAATGGATAATTTACATAGTAAATTCAATAGATTTTTATTGATGGTGGTTAAAAGCGACTGAAAAATGGAGCAGCTGAGTCCACTGGAATAAGATACATTTGCTGTAGCTGAATTAATAGATATCTAAAACTTAAATACAAAATGAATTATTTTTATGTCCATTGTTGAAGAATTATTATATTTAATACCAAGTTGAGAAACATGTATTTTCTAGAACTGGAAGGGTCCTTGACAGATTGGTTAATCTAATCTTTCACACTTGGCAAATATTTCAGTCTGAGGCCTCAACTCCTTCTCTCTGAATTGCAATTTATTGATGGGATCTTGGCACTCTGGACCACTGGCTCTAAGGGGTTTCAGAATCCTTTATGTAAAGGGCTGCATGCAGTCATTGGCAATGGATGGGAGCTGGAATACAGAAGAGAAACCTGTCTGCCACCCGAACCTGAGGTAGGAGAACATTTAAAGCAACCTTGAGAGACAAAGAGGTATACTGTTATAAAGACTTTTTAGGGAAATAATTTCCACTCCTTTTTTAGAAGCTTTCAAAAATGTAGATAAAAATTTATTTCAAAAAATATTTTATTTCCTTCTGATGGCAGATTATGCCAGCATAAGTTTTCTGCACTGAAGTAAAATTTCAAAAGCAAACTGGAATCTTTGCCTAGGAACTGGAAAAACTTTAGATTTTTAGGAAAAAATCTAGTTTAATTTGACTTATGAAATTCATAGAATTCTAGAACTGGAAGTACTCTCAGAAATCTTTAGTATACATTATTTTATTTTGACTGAGACCTGAAAGATTAAATGACATGCCCAAGGCCCTATTGGTAATGCTAAGACTAAAATCCACTCTTCCTCATTTCTTGAATACATTTTGTTGCACTGTGATTCTTAATGCTTTTTCATTCAGCATTCAGTGTTTAATCACTCATTCTACTTTAGAAATTCATATCATGTTTCATATCAATGGAATCTAAGAACAACTCATTTATTCACCAGTTCATTCATTTCATTCATTTACTCACATTAATTTAACATTCCCTTAGTGTCTACTTTCTTTGGGCATTGTCTTCAATCCTCATTAGCATTTTAGACTAAGAACACTTTTAGAGTTTAAAACAATTAAGAATTTAACCATTTCCTAGGATTAAATACTTTAATTCTAGTTATGTTAATAATTCTTCATTGACTTTCATATACTTCTTATTGCAAAGTTTAGGATTAAGTAAGTTCTTAATATAATAGGAAAAAGACCTAATATTTCTGCATTTATTTTGATTAAAACACCAATATTTGTTATTATAATTAGAGAACCTTTTTTAGATTTGTTACACAAACTGACCTTAGGGTTTTGTTTTTTTTTCAGTCATACTTAAGGAAAAAATACCCTTCTTAAAGTAATAAGGCAATGCATTTATATATTATCCTATATTGGCACTGCTGAAATTTATTTATTTATTTCCAGATTGATGCAATGTACAAAAATCCCTTAGATTCTACTCCAACACTGTCATCAGTGAGCAGGCTGAGTACCTACTATGTGGGCAATAAACATAAATATGTTAAATTTAGTGAGGATAACACCAAAGAAATGAAGGACACAGGTCTGTAGGAAGGAACACATAACTAAGTCATGAAGAAGACCTAAAGAAATATGTTAATAATAAAAATGTGATTGTATTTATGCCTTCCTTACCAAAAAAGAATCACTCTTAGATTACCGAGAAAAGAGAAGAACTAGGTCAGTTTAGTTAAAATACCAGTCTTTGAAGACTTGAGTGGTAAGCCAGGTTTTGAAGCAAGTCTAAATCTGATGGCGATATAGGAAAAGGGCAATTAATATATAGAGGCATTACTATTTAAGAGAAGGCTTGGGTGAGAAGTCTTCCTCTCTCTTTTGAGTGACCTCTCTTAATTGAATGACCCACTGTCTGCATGAGTTCCTTCAGAAGGTTCAGCTTCACATTTAGCAGCATTTCCTGAGACCTTGTGTTCTAGGCCCTGTGCAAGGCACTATGGCATATCATCATATTTGTTTAACTAGTAGTTCTTCCCTCTAGTAGGTTGGCAGGTTATTCTCAACCTTTTCTTCCATGTGCATCTTATTCACCCCTGGAATCTAAAATATATAAATAATGTGTGTGTGTGTGTGTATGTGTGTGTGGTGGTGGGGAGGGAGGGTGAGGAGTGATCAGTAGCTTCAGCTCTGTCTCCATTTCCCCAAAATATTCAGCTGAATAGGCCTTGCTACTTATAGGTAGTCCAGAGAGCAGGAACACAGAGATCAACTGGGAGCTTGTGAGAAATGCAGAACGTCAGGCCCCACCTCGGACCTGCTAATCACAATCTACTCAATCATTTTAACCATTTATCTGGGTAACTGAATGCACATTAAAGTTTGAGAACTCTTCATGATGTATTCATCTGAAGGAACTTTTAACAGGACTACTAAATAGGCTCAGTTTCAACACAGGTAAGTGAGAAACTCCAGTGACTGGGGTATCTATGTGTTTTAAACACTCTCCAGGAGATTATAGTCTATACCCAAGGTTGGGACACACTGCTCTGCTCTTTCCCAAAATGACCTATAGATAAAAATTTCACAAATCCCATGTAAACAAAATAGATTTCAGAGTTTAGATTCAGGACCTACAGAATCAGAAATCATAATTTCCAGTAGAGAAAGCTGTTCATCTGTATATTTAACAAGCAACTCAGGCTCTAGTTCTTTCATCTGGTGACCTTGTGGGAACTCATTTTTTTTTCTGTGTCCTTACATCCTTCACCAAGGGACAAGGCAGTGAACTCACAAAGTAGGGAGACAAACATGGAAAGGAAAGAATGTGGGAAGAGAAATAGATTCCAAAATATCCAATAGGATGGGGTAAGAGGTAGGACTCAAATCAGCCTGAATCCCTCTGTCACAATCAAAGGCACTGCTGCCCTTAAATCAGTGAAGGATTCTCAACAACTCTAAATCTCTTTGTTTGTGAAAGGACTCTTGTAGAAAGAGCACGTTTCAGACAAGATAACCATGGTCTGGGGAAAAAAGAGATCAAATCAGAATGGTTAACTTGACTGAGAGTCTTCTGGTTCATTACAAAGGGAATGAGTTGGTATTCTGTAGGACTGTGGGAAGCTGTCCTTCGGATTCTTTTTTTGCTTATGTGATTCTCAGTTTGAGGAATATCAATTTCAAGAATGTGTAATCTCTCTACTGCTAAATGTAATACAAAGGGCAATAACACATTTCTAATACTGGTATTGATTATATTATATTGATTATATTATATTATATTATAATACATACTCGTTGCATCTGTTCAATGTATCTGCTATCTTGACACAGAGTACCAGGTTGGTTTGAGAAATTACTTTTCATAAAATTATGGAAGTTGTCTTTCAAGAATGTTTTGAGACCATGCATTGATTTATAGAATTATTTATAGTTGTATTTATATTTGGCAGTAGGAAAAATGCCATGTACTTTAAACATCTACTTACAAAAATATGTGCAGTACTCCACTAGGTGCTGCAGAGAGAAAATATTAGAGGATAGAGCCTCTGCTTCTGAAAGGCTTGAAATTTATTTGGAGTCAGAGGTGTCAGAACTTCTAGGCACAAAAAATAAGTAATAATGGAGCAGTGCATATGTTGACAGACAAATGGGAGATTTGGACAGTAAATGTTAAAGGAGCTAAAAGCCCTGTCATGCCTATAGACATTGTGTTTTGCGCTCTCCCTAGAAAATTTGCCAGTGTGAACTAAAGAGACAATTTTTTTATTTCATTACTAATTCTCACTGTAAAACTTTAATGATTATTTAACTTCTCTGAGCAACAGCTGAATGCAAATGCAATTTACAAAACATATTTTCTGGATTTCCTTTGGTGCTAAACTTAAAGGAGATTTAGAGATACAATGAGTTATCCTATCTAGTTTGAATATAGAGAGGAATTATGAGATCGTAAGATAATTAGCATTTGTAATATGCACCCAATGTGGGTATTTGATTGATAACTATTTTCTTGCCTTCTCATTCTAGCAAGGGGTTGTGATTTCCCAACAAAGGCAGGGAGTTGCAAAACAGCAGGACTTTGCTAGAGTTAGTAATTAATTAGGTGATAAAAGTGCCAGAGGCTCCCAGACGTAGTGTGTGACTCAAAGGGCTAAGAAGCACCCACCATTTCAAACAAGTGTCACTTAAATAAACAGAAAGTCAAGTGAGTCCGGTCTGTGGAATGGGAAATGGTCAACTGACATCAGGAGTCACCATGCAACTGTGTAATACAATATTATAAGGATTAGTCACCGTATTTTGCAACTTTGAATGACTAGAAGTTTTTTTCTCAGTTCTGTGGAAGGTGAGCAATTATCTGCCTTGCAGAATTCACAGAAATCAAAATGAACTCTTAATGCACCATAGTGTTCAAATAAATAACCAGTCCATCACAGGTTCCCATCAGCATGACTTTTCTCTACCCCTTTAATGTATATTAATCAATCAAGTTAATTATTAATATTAGTAGACAAGCCAAAGTACTTTACTAATCAACTAATATCTGGGAACCCAAGGCCAAGCAAGAGCTTTCTTTACTGGGAGGTGCATTACAGACAGAAAATGGTATAAGTGGTCATATTGCCTAAAATGAAATGTGTTTTTCCTATGGAGTAGAAGAACTCCTGCATAAATACAGATAAGTGTTAACATATTATTCGACTTAATATTTTATTGTTTCTTTCCCATATCATTTCCAAGTTTCTTTATGTAACTATTTAAATTTTGGAGTGGTAGGTACGAGGCACTGTAATAGGGTCTATGAACATAAGATAGTGGAAAGTCATCAGAGCTCACAAATAGAGCTATAGGTAAATGTTATATGTGTGTTTGCGTGTGTGTGTACTTTTTAAAAATATAGATTCCCTGCAAGAATGGGAAAGGACAAAAAAGATCTGGTGTAACTTGATTATCCTAGTGTATTATTCCTATGAGGGATTTCATAAATACTTTTATTATAGTTGATGTATGGTACAGAATGCTTCGGTGTGACATTGAGAACATTTATGTTATTCTGAATAAGTCTGCCTGAGGTTGAAAACACAAAACATGTAAAACAACTCTTAAATGTATTCAAGTTTTAAGGGTTTAGAAGAATTAAGCAACTCTCTGATTTTGCACTTTTTTTGCAATATGAAATTAATGCATGTATGTCTTGCCATAAAAAAAAAGTAACTTGCACATTTACAAGTGAATATGTGTTCATCAGAGACACGAGAAGCCGAATCTCATTCAATTTGGTTACTAAACTTTATAGACATAAATGTTTCATGGCAGGTTGATTTGATTTGATGACATGTATTAAAGTCTAATTCATTAGAAACATAATCTGACTTATTCTATAAAAACTGTTACTGCAGATTTGGAATATTTATACTTTACATCACGGAACCAGTATTTAATTACTTTTTTTTTAGAGATCTCTGGTCCTGGCACCAGTAGATGAATGAGTTGGAGTTACAAATCAGTAGTTTACTCAGAGGAAACATTTTGGCTGTGTCCATTAAAAAAGACCAAACATTGTTTTTATTTTGTTTTTTTCTTTTTAAGAAAACTTGTAGATTTTTTTTTTTTTTGAGGTTGGGACAGATAGTTTTGTAGCATGAATGCTCCATATTTTAAAATGTGTATTGAGAAAGAATTTATTGGATCAAGTCTTTCCCTTCAACATACTCTAGAGGGAGTCAAATCTAAGAAAGCTATGTTTAATGCATTTCAAGTGCTGTTGGTTTTTTTTTTCTTTTTTTAAATAAATTCCTTTTCTTGGTGACAATCTGTCTGTTTTGGCCCTCTCAGTTAATAAAGGCACAGTCCAGGAATTGGTTAGAACTGGGATCTAAAGAGGCGAAGATAGAGACTGACGCTATGTGTGAACCACGTAGCATCTTACAGAGAAAACACTCCTTCCCTTGGTCACAGACTGCTTGGGTCAGCATATGAACCAATGCATAGTTAGGCAGGAATACGGAGAGAGTGAAAGGTAGGGTGTGGAGTAAAGACTTATTTATTGGCCAGGAAAAATTACTCCTTCCAGACGGGAATAATAAACTACAAATATGGGTCTCAAAGATGCCATTAATTAGCTTTGTGAACTTGGAAACACCTCTTAACCTTTTTGAAATTCAATTTTTCAATACTGCTAAAAGGGAAGTTTGAGCTAGAAGGTCCCAGGTCTAAGTTCTATGATATTATTTCTATAGACGAAAGTTTAGGGTTTGTATAAAAGCCTATCTTGAAGGATCTGGGTATGAGCCAGTAGCGCCTTAGAAAAAGCTTGAAAGTCAGGGCCGGGTGGGGTGATTCACATCCCAGCACTTCGGGAGGCCGAGGCAGGTGGATCACCTGAGGTCAGGAGTTCAAGACCAGCCTGACCAACATGAAGAAACCCCATCTCTACTAAAAATAATTAGCCAGGTGTGGTGGTGCATGCCTATAATCCCAGCTACTTGAGAGGCTCAGGAAGGAGAATTACTTTAATCCAGGAGGCGGAGGTTGCAGTGAGCAGAGATGGCACCATTGCACTCCAGCCTGGGCAACAAGAGCAAAACTCTGTCTAAAAAAAAAAAAAAAAAAGAAAGAAAGAAAAGAAAAGAAAAGAAAAGAAAAGAAAAAGAAAAATATTGGAAGACTAGTATTTTGCTCTTAATATATACTTTTGTTCTAAATATCCTTGTATCATGCACAACTGGATTACATGTACTTCTGCCATATACTTCCTGTGCTTCTTAAAACATCTGTTCCTTTTATTGCAGTATTTCTTTCGCTTGAAATTTATTCAGCTTACAAATTGTTTATAAAAATTTATTCAGGTATAGAAATCTTACATGTTCTTTAGACCCATCTCAGCTGATATGAATTCCATGAAAAACCCCTCGTCCCTTCTTAACACTATGGGAATGATTTCTACTTTCTCTGAACGTCACATAAATTTTGCTGTTACTTTTCTTTCGGCACTATCACTTTCTACCTTGCCTTATAGTTGTTTTGGAACATGTCTTACTCGTCAATGAAACTTCAAACAACTTAAGTAGGTGTAGAGATCAAGGGATCTAAACTTTACATTCTTCACTTTAAGCAATGGGATTTGCTAATAGTAAATATTCAACCCAAATCTGCTGACAAAATCAAGAAAAGAATGCTGCTTAAAATAACCATCTAGTTGTTGAAAAATTATTTAAATAGACATGAAGTCTGTTTTAGTGAGACCATCAATTGCTGTCCCTCAGACTTTATAGCTCTTATGTTTGTGAGGAGACACGTTCAGGAAATTTTCTTTTTAGGAAGGGAGGGAGGAAAAATAGTTGGTATTTCTTTCTAACTTATGCATATGTAGTAATTTTAGGAACTCATGCAGCTTCAGTGTTTTTTATCTGGCGATACGTTGGTATCTACCCAAAACAGAATTTGAATGAATGTTTTTTAAATATTTTACACAGTTAATCTTCCATAGCCTTTGACGATGAGAAGCAGCCAACATTTTTCTCATCAGGTACCAATTTCTTTCTATATTACAAAAGAACCAAATCTCCAAATAGAGTTGGATATGCAATTAGAAATTTTCACATTTAGTACAAGTATGTATTAGGATTTTTCTTAATAGTCTCTTAATTATTGTGTAGCTTTTGTTTTTATTATGCTTTCTTCCTGTCTTTCTACTTTCATTTCTACTTTTTGTTTCTTTTTTTCAGCCCACAGTCAGTCATACAAGGGATTTATATAGTAGGTGTACAATGCATAATTTATTTGGTTTAATCTTCACTGCTCTTTTTCCTTAATCAACACATGGAATTTTATCCAGGGAAAAGAGTAACATGTGGAGTTTATCTTCTTCATCTTCGATTTTAGCTTTTCTGTTTTTCTTTTCAAGCAGTTGCCATTTCATTTCTTATGAGTATTAGCTTATACTGTGGAATCCATTGCTTGGTGATTGCAAAAGCTTAAATCTCTGATGATAAATGTCAAGTGGTGGGGTAGAAACTTTTGGAAAGGAGGGCCTTGTGCATCATCATATTCTTCTTTTTTTCCTTCCTTTTCTTCCCTCCCTTTCTTTTCCTTTTAAAGTCTGGAACTGACTAGTTGGCATTTCATGACTAGTATCTTGAAATAAAGAGACACTAATGCCTAAGGTTATTTTCACAACCTAAAACTGAACATATCATAGCTATTACGTTTATCTACAAAGACATATAAGGCTGGCATCAAAATCATTCTCTGGAGAAAAAAATAGTGCCATAAGAATATTCTCCATATACGCTGTGTGATACTTATAGCCATGAAAAAGTTTCTGGTAGTCTTTGCTGCTTTTATTCTGGGTGTATTTTTTTGTTCCTTGTATTTTATATGCTTCTGGGTGAAGTTCATACCAAAGAGAGAAATAAAGAAACAGAAAAATATTAAATAAGTATCTTTCACTGTAAGTGAACATTTTTCTAAAGATGAATCATATGAACTTTGAAGGAGGATGTATATTTCTAAACTGCAGTAATTATCTCAAACATGTAGATAGTGACTTCGAAAAATTTACTAAAGATTCTTGAAATGGGGAAGAATAAGGTAAGTTTTATTTACAATAATCTAGGACAAATAAAAAAAGATTTGGAGAAAAAAGGCCATGTTGGTGCAGATGCAGAGACAGAAAAATAAGGAACTTACATATACACCTACTGTGTACCTACAAAAATAAAAAATAAATAAATAAAAAACTTATCTTAATCATAGCAAACTCTCTTAAAAGTCTTATTTGAATTATTACTGGTGAATATCTCCTGTTGTCTTTATACTTGTGTTGAGTGCTGTGTCAACACTTTTAAAAATCAAAAATACAGAAAAGCAAAGCTCCCAATGGATCTTCTTCATCAGCACAAGGCTTCACACTCTTCTTCCATTCTTCCTCTCTCCACTCCACTGAAAAATCCCAGTGTTACCATGGTTTCTGTGATTTAGAAAGTGATACTTCTTGTTTTCCCCAATACTAAAACCCAATGAAGGAGACTTGTATTTTTACTGCTATCGATAGCTTGGATGTGGTGACAAATTATTTAATGAAGCATTTAGAGTCAGATTTCCAGATTGCTTAGCCCTGGCCATCAGATTTTCTGCATAAACTCTAGTAATATTCGCTTATATTTATCTATACATTTTGGGGCTCTCTTTCCATTGACAGCTAGTAACACTTTGCATTATTAGATGAAAGCAATATCTTAGTTTGTGCATCAAAAGGTCTAAGAACTGATGAGGAGTGTTTTGCCAATAAATACTTGGATATTGGTTTGTTGGTTTGCTTTAATATTATCTATGTCACCTTGTCTCCTGATGGGGTGTTAACCATTTAGCATAATTGAACTGTGTAATGTTTCTTTTTGATGTTTGTTTAATGCTTCCTAATTTTATGCTTTCTTGCAGTCTCTTTTTATTTCTGTTATAAACTATAGGTGTTTGTTTAATGCTTCCTAACTTTATGCTTCCTTGCAGTCCCTTTTTATTTCTGTTGTAAACTATATTTTAGTTTTCACTTGTTTAGAAATTTGGAAAGTAAGTATCCCATTTTTAAATTCTACTAGTGATAAACTTTCATTTTAAAAAACATTTTAGTTTCATTGTTTCCCTTACTATTGAAGGTGAAAATATATTAGTAACTTTGGTTTGTTATTCAGTTTTAATTCTAAACTTAGTGTATTTACATAATTTAATAAATACATAATCGAATTAAACATTTATTCACCTTCCCAGATTCACTTGGCCCCACTTGCTTCCCAGTGTCTTAGCCACTTTCTCAGTAGAGATCTTTGGCTTTGTCACTGAGGAGTCACCTCACCCCAAATATCATTTGCTGTCTCAGGTTGCCCTGGCAAGAAGTCAAGCTTTGTTGCACCTGAAGAAGTGGGACCTGCAGCAGCGTGTAAACTGGGCTCAGCTTCACTAAATGCCTGATAATTCTGTCTCTCTCCACTGATTCTGCATTCACATGAGCACTGAGCACTGGGCATGAGATGTGACTAGTCAAAGGGAGTGACTAATACAAGCCAGAAGTTCAGGGACTTGTGAGGAAGAGTTGACCTATGAAGAATAGCCAATGTGAGGGCTGGTTCTTCCATTCACTTCTCATAGTCCACTTCCCATCCAGCTCCCAACTGTTCCAAAATGGAGGTGCTCCATATGGCCTGCTATGTATCCTGTGAGGCTGTGTCAGCTTCATATTGACCCATATTGCTTTTGCCTTTCTGGCCTTCCTGCCTCAGTTTCCTATTTCTTTCACTCTTGCTGCCCTGAGATTGCATACCCTCTGCCCAGTCTGCCCATTCTCCCCAATGAAACAGTAAGAGCCAAGCTTTACCTGTTTTGCTGTTACGAATAATGCCCCTCCAAAATATTTTTACAAATGCTTCTGTATGCTCATGTTCAAATATTTCCTTGGGATAACAAAGTACTATGAGTGAGATTGCTGGGGGTGAATGTTATTCACATTGCAAATTGTATTAGATATTCCTGAGTCCTACATCTCTCATCATGTACAAATTTTTTACTGTGATTCATTTTACCTATACTTCCAACAGCACTGGATGTTATAAATTATACTTTATGTCAAGTTCACATGTGAAAAATAACATTTCATTGTTTTTTAAATTTGTGTGCTCTTAATTCAGGAGAACAAATTGCTTTCTGTTTTTTTTTTTTACTGGACACTAGTATTTCTTCTTCTAAAAGATTCTATTTTTATTATTTTCTTTTGGTAGCATGTATGCCACACATATGATAAAATATATGGGATTATTTTACTCTCTTTGGCCCTTTGCTACTGGGGTACTTTTTTTTTAAATATGGATTTTATACTTTATTATTAGCACATAATTATTTTTTCTTGCATTTTTCTATTTAGTTTTACTATCAAGTGAATATTTCAACTTGATTCTATGTTTAATACAGCTCAGCACTTACCATCATTTTTAATATTATAATTGTTCATTCTTAAGTTTCTAATTTTAATTAATTCATTGATTGTTAAAAAAAACCCAAACCAAAAAACCAAGAAAACAAAACCAACCCAAAACAAATAAACAAAACCCAAAACTTAAAAAATATACTTACCTTTGGCTGTATAACTTTTAAGATTTTTTGTGCATATTACATATTTGTGTAGATATGTAAATTTATTTTAAACTGTTTAAATTATACGTATTATTTTATTTTTTGTAAAATTCCTAATTGACAAATAGTAATTGTTTGTATTTATGGGGTACAATATGTTATTTTAATAGCTATTGTTTTATAACCTCTTTTTCTACTTAAATGTGTAGTGCAAGCATTTTTTGAGTATGCATTTTTAAAAAATAAATGTTATAAGGGTGGTATATTTCTGAATCTTTGAGTATCTAAGAATGTTCTTCAGTTGCCTTCATAGATGAATAATAACTTGGCTGAGTATTAAATTATTGGCTCAAAAGGTTTTCTCTCAATTGCTTTTGCCAATTGTTATTGCAGAAAAAACTACGTAAGCTGTTCTGTTTTTTTATTTTCATCATGTAAAATTTTTCTGTAGTTTGTATTTATTTTTATGGATTTATTCTGATGTTTGATGTAAGTTTTCGAGTTGTCTATGTGCTAAAATCTCTTTTTTCCTTTGACTTTTTTCCCGCTAGATGTTCTTATTGAGGGTCATTATATCATAGTAACTAACAGCAGACTTTGAGGTCAAATGACCTTGGTTATAATTCCTCTCTCCATGCAAACTTTGTGACCTTGGATAGTCATTTTATCCTTTACTAAGTCAGTTTTTATATCTATAAATACAGAAATGAGTTGTTGGCAAATTAAATGTGCCACATGTATTTTGTGTGCGTGTGTGTGTGTGTATGTGTGAAATGCTTTGAAAGATGTTCTGATGCTATGAAAGATGTGAACCGTTGTTGATTATTTAGATATTAATCCTCTCCTACATATCTTTTAGTTTTCTTCTTTTCCTACAATATTTCAGGAGAATATTTTAACATGTTTATTTCATCACCAGTTTGAGTTCCCACAGTGGTGAGTGTCATTTTTGCCTTCCAATGTGGATTTTATCTGTTATTGCATTTTAACTTAAGAAGGCAATCATTCCTCATTTCATTATCTTCTATGATTCTGCTGGTTTTTAATCTCACCCTTATGGTTCTCTTTTCCATTTCATAAATGTTGTGACTTCTGGTGTTCTAATTAAGATAATAAATATATACAGTTTAAGGCCAGCTCATGCCTGGTAATCCCTGCACTTTGGTAGACCAAGGTGGGTGGATCACTTGAGGTTAGGAGTTTGAGACCAGCCTGGTCAACATGGTGAAAATCCGTCTCCACTAAAAATACAAAAATTAGCTGGGCATGGTGGCATGTGCCTGTCCCAGCCACTGGGGAGGCTGATGCAGGAGAATTGCTTGAACCTTGTCTCTACCTATACCTGTAATGATTTACTTGTATGCCTTCTAGAATTAAAGAAGTACACCTTCTAGAATTAAATGTGCCATTAATATTACACCCACACTATATTGCCTACACAGTTCTAAGCTTGGAGGCTTAGACCAGAGGTGAACAGGGAGGTCTTAATGATGAGGTTAGGACATGGAGGTGGGAAGGAGCCTCTACCGGCTTCCCAAACCTATACCTACCACTAGGGATATCACGTGCTCCCCTCTGAAGAGTATATTTTTAATGCAGTGAGTTGTGATGAATTAATTTCCTATCTAAAGTATCTACTAGATTCCTTGACACACAGTAGGTACTCAATAAATGTATATTCCTTTCTCCTTTCTGGTGGGCAGGCATACTTAGACTCTGGCAGTGCCCTTGACTTATTTCTAAATCCTTTCTGAATTCTAGCATAGTTTACTGTCTGTCTTAATTACCAGTTTTTTTAAATCATCTTTTCATGTTGTTATTGATGGTAAGTAGTGGGAAGATTTATCAGAGACTTCCAGCCTTTTTAAAATGAATTATTTATTCATTTTTAAAAATTTTGTTATTATGTCCCTAGGGAAGATGCACCAATGGGGAGTGACTTTGAGGAAGCATAAATTGTTAGTAGGCTATGTTCATGCTCCTAACCAAAAATGATGAAGGCCTGAACATTGGTAAGAGATTACAGAGAAGAGAATATGATGTTCAAGAGAGATTTGGGAAGTGCAATAGCAATGCTTAGTAATTATACTTGATATCTGGGGGAGACTGTTGGGTAAGAGGAATGAGCTCATGATGACTAACAGATTCTAATTTGTACTATTAATTCAATAGCTTAGTGCAAAGTGGGAGTAGGCTACAGGGCAGGAATTTTTAAAATTTAGTTTTTGATAAATTAGACATTTGAAGTCTGCAGAATGTCCATTTGGAGATATTCAGGAGGTGGTTGTAAGTATGGATTGGTACTTCAGGAGATCAGTCAGGGCAAGAGAATATGGTTTTGAGGGTTAGCAGCATATGGAAGGAGGATTAGAGTGAATTAATACGCTGCAGAGGAAGGAACAGATGCCAGGAAAAGGCAAGACTGTAGGGAGAGAGATCAATTAGAAAACTGCAGTAATTCAGGAAAGAAATGATAACTGAGTCTTCCAAAACAGTAACAAAGCAAATGGAGGGAAGGATTGGTCACGTTTCAGGAAGATTACTGTAAACGCACAGTCAAGAAAAGAACAAGGTAGGGAGGTAGGAAGAAATCATCTGCTGGGCTGTGGCAAGTGGGATAGAACATAGAGCCTAAGAAAAGTTGTGAAAATTCAGAAGGGCTAACATGAGCAAACAGGAATGATGGGGAAGACACCAGGGTGAAGTGAAACATCACAGGCCCAGCTGAGGCCAGAAATCATAAATTTGTAGAAGCAACACTTTTCACAATGAATGCTGTTCTCCTTATTTCCTGAGTGTACAAAGCAAAAAGCTAGATTTCTTGCACTGAAACAGATTTGGAGGCTTTCCAAATGGGCACTGCAAAAAGACCACAGACTGTGAACTGGCAAAAACATAATAAAAGTGTTGTGGGGGTATAGGCTGTGCACAGAAGCAACTAAAACAATGCATGTGAGGTGGGATACTTATTATTCTAGGAGAGAAAAGCTGGCTAAAGGGACAAGACACTTTAATTTGGTTGAAGATTGGGTATCCTGCTTTTGTAAAATAAGTTTGGAAGAGGTTTGAGTTGCAGTAAATGGTTAAAATTAGGTGCTTGTATTTAGATTTCATTGACTTATCCTCTTCCCATCTCAGGCTGCTCTAGGTATTAAGCACATATCACACAGGAATAAACATAAAGTGGCTTTACTATCTGAAGCAGAGGACAATACACTGTAGAACATGAGCTTTCCATTTTTGTCCATGTGGTCTAAGATTACCTGCATAGATCTGATGCAGATTTGTTAGTTGCCACTTGTCTATGGCCTGATATCTCAATGTAATAATTATCCTGTGTGTGACAATGGAAGTGGATGCCATTGGGAGGGGCCCCAAAAATACATAGATAAGATGACTGTCAGATACTGTTTGAAGATAGCAGGATGAATCTTCAACATCTATTGTATCTTTTATCCTGGCCATGCTGTTTGAAGCTTTCTTTGGATTCACTTAAAAAAAAAAAACAAAAAACAACACTGCATATTCTCACTCATAAGTGGGAGTTGAACAATGAGAACACATGGACATAGGGAGGGGAATATCACACATCAGGGCCTATTGGGGATTGGGGTACAGGGGAGGGAGAGCATTCGGACAAATACCTAGTGCATGCAGGGCTTAAAACCTAGATGATGGGTTGATGGGTGCAGCAAAC
Source organism: Cheracebus regulus (assembly GCA_963574635.1). NCBI lineage: Eukaryota > Metazoa > Chordata > Mammalia > Primates > Pitheciidae > Cheracebus > Cheracebus regulus. The sequence goes on along the minus strand of CAUYQU010088876.1, from coordinate 68,146 downwards.
CACCGTGGCACGTGTATACCTATGTAACAAACCTGCACATTCTGCACGTGTATCCCAGAACTTAAAGTAAAAAAAATATATATATATATAGTGAATTTCACAAGGAAATTAGATTGACTTAGCAGCTCCTTGTTGATGCATGACTGGAGAATGGGAATTATAGTGGTTATAGAAAAACCACAAGTTATTATTATTGTTAATTTTTAATCCCAGGCTGGTTTTTATATTATTAGTACCTTAAAATTTAATAAAAATGAATGACAAGAATGAGCCTAGCCACTTGTAATTTTGCTTCAATTTTAACTTCGCAAAAGTATAGTAACAATTGTATATACTATCCATGTATATGTTTCTATGTGATATTTATAAAATGTCTTTAAAATTTATTCTGATAGGCCAAATCACTTAATAAATGTGGCAAGCTGAACCAGCTAACAACCTAAATATTTTTGTTGGAGTGGCAATATGTGTTTGCTTCTGTGATGGTCTGTTTCCAAAGATAACTGCCCACTTTAAGTTTCTTTAGGGCAGGGATTTTATTTTATTCATCCCTTTCTACCCATGCTGAGCACAATGATTTAAATGTAGTATATGATCAATGACTTTTATTGCATAAACAGCAGAGAGTGAAAAACTATAAACTGAAAGGAAAATTATGATTTAAAACGTCATAAACTCTAAGGAAAAATTCCATTGACAGAAATAAGAACCCTGCTTACTCAGGGGCCTATCTCAAAGTCCTGAAAAACAGCAAAACCGTGAATTCCAGTGTGTAGTTATTGAAACAAACAATTCCTCTTTTGTGTGACACCAAGTTGAATAAGCACATAACTCTGGTCTTGTTCAATTAGGTGTGGCCAGAAAACTAGCATAGATAAGTTTGGGTGGGTACGCTATTTCCCATTGTCTCTGAAACCTCTCTGTCTCTTTGTCCCTTCTTGAACAGCATTTCTCATGATGAAGCCTTTGCTTTTGAGTAGGAGGACTTGCTAGACCGCAGACTTCCAAACTCGGTTTTTGTATATCCTGATGAAAATTCTCAAATTTCTCTACTGAATGTAAACATCTATGTGATATATTTAAATGGAAACTTACTGAGCATTTGCAAAGATTTGCTGAAGGAATTAGGTTGCTGTATTTCCATTGACTGAGTTGTTCAGAATGTTAAAGTGATAAAACAGAACAATCTAAGCCTGGTGTGTATAAGCATGTTTATCTCAGGCCCTCACCTGCAGTGTCACCTCTGCCTTTGCCACTTTTGTCTCTTCCTATCGTGGACTTCTCTGGAATTTATTGACCTCTTTTCCTCTTTTCCTGATATTTGAGTTTCTACATTTTGTTTCTCCTCTAATACTTATGATCCTTCATTGCCTCTGCCTGCATCTTTCCAAAGCTATATTCCAGCATGACTACCCCAATTTACATATAATTTGGAAAGCATTTTAAAAGAGGATTTCTCTAAAAATTACAAGGAACTTCTATAAAAATATCATATAGACATAATTCATGTTCCCTAGCACTTTTAATGAAAGACATGCAGTACTGACCTGTAGAAATAAATCTTGTAGATAAGATACCTAAAAAAAATACACCAATATAATTTAATTTTAAAATTTCAGTAGCATTTGAGGTTTGCAACATCCTGAAGACATAAATAAAGATTAGATATACATTGAAGCTGAAATCAAGGATAACAAGTGAAACTTAGAGTCAAATTCATAGTATTTCTAAACCCAAATTTTATCAACTAAGAGGATATCTGGTTTAGAAGAAATAATGCATTCTATATATCTTTATGTATGAATAAGTTTACTTTTAGTAAGTATGCATAGGCTTTTTAAAGTGAAGTTACATGAAGCTAATATTTTTGGTATCTAATAGAAAACTAACACATGAAGGGCATATATTGGTTAGTCCACCCTTTTAATTTCCAAGCCTATGATAAATCTAAGTATCATTTATCACTTGAAGACAATTAACAGAAATGAGTCTGTTAAGATAGTTTTTACAAGCAAGCTATTCTTAATTATTTTTAAAATCTCATTTGATGTTTTACACTGCTTGCAAGCTAACAAGTTAGTTTGCCAAGTTTCATGGATGCTGGTGAAAAGCGTAAGGCTCCTGTTTCAGAGAAAAAGAACCTTATTATTAGCAATAGCAATAGGCAAATTATCTGCACTTTTTGTGCTGGTTTCCCATGCCCCAGTTTCCAAAAGCAGTACAAAGATTTAGGTAATGCCTGCACATACCTACTAAAGGCAATGGATCCTGAAATTAGAAAACCTGAATCTTTTATCACAGGAAGTAACCATTTATATCCTTTACTCTGAAGACAGACATAGTTTCTACCATATAAGACAGTAAGCAAACCTTCCCTTTCCTTTGGTGGGAAACACCATCTCTGTCTTCCAAGGATTTTTGCATTACAAGTATCCTTCAAAAGATAGTCTGGAAAAGTAACAGAAAGTGTCACTGCTCACAGATGATGGAAAAATGGAAGAGACCCATGGAGAATTGTCTCCAATAATATCCACCTCCTTTTCTGCACCATTTTAGTTTCTGTTGCATTTTCCCATGAGTAGAGAATTTGACCAGCCACTCTGATTAATACGACCAACAGAATCTAGGATCAATTCTGTTCAATTTGACTCATAAAGCATTTAATTAAATATACTATCAATATGACTCCAGGCAGCAGAATGAGGCCAATCTGTAGGTTGAGTATGGTTGGGTTTGCCATCTCTACTCAATTAGGGAAGTTACTATCATTTATTTGCTATGTGTTTTTAGAAAATGTGTGTGTGTGTGTGTGTGTGTGTGTGTGTGTGTGTGTGTGTGTGTGTGTGTGTATGTGTGTGTGTGTGAGAGAGAGAGATTTCAGAAAGGAGGGAAGATAAATTCATGTATTCTATTCACCATATATAGCTGGAAGCCATATTTCTTCCATTTTTAGACCATATTAATGGTCTAAAAGACCAATAAAAGGCCATAAAGAAATGACTTTACCTTTCAGTAGTGTTTTTCTAAGAAATATTTAACAATTGCTTCACCAAATCTGAAACATTAAAAAAAAAAAAAACCCTCTGGGTCCAAAAATAAAAAAAGCCCTGATTTTTAGCATTTGGTAATTTTTATGCTAATACTCCCAACACAGTCAATATCAAGCAGCTAATGCAGTATCATTGACGGTGAAGTTGGAAGAGGTATACACAATGGATTGTCATGAGCCAGTGTGACCCGGCTCTAGCACACCACTGAGTCCACAAGTTTAATATGAGAAAAAAATTAAAATAACATCTACAAAAATTCTTCTCCTTTAGATAGCTTACCCTTGATTTATTGAGTGATCTCAGAAGGCTATTACATATTCTTCCAGAGCAATGGTGCTAAGATGGCCTCAAAAGGGCCTGGGACATTTGAAGAGGGTTTGGCATTTTTCTTTTGGTGCAAGATTCTATCTACATTCCTTCTCTACTGGATAGCTATGGTTGGAAATATCCAGCCTAATATTCCTTTAATCTGACCAGTCTACCCACCATTCAAAAAGATAAAAATTCTGGCAGCCTTGCTTCATTCATTCACAGCCAGTATAGCACTATCGTAAACATTTCACTGCATGCCACCTCTCACTCTGATTTCAGACTCAGTTGTGTCATAATCTCTTTAGCTCCTGACCTTTTGCCTCATTTCCTGTCTATGTCTTAACATTTGCTTCTTACATATTCTGTTCAATAATATTCCTCTGATAGTCACTGGTAATCCCTGGGATTGTAATAATACAGGCTCTTTGGCTTATGTTTGCTGTCCAGCGCTCTGCAAAACAAATCTGATCCATCCAGGCTGCTGGATTCTATTTCATGTCTGAAAACTGGTCCAGAGAGTTGAAGTCCCACTCAGTTTTCTCTAACTTTTATGAAAGAGGCAAGACTACCCAAAGCATGAATGTCCTCTAAAATCCCCACCAGTTAACCATCAAACTTTTGCCTGATTTGTATCTTTTGGGTTGGCAGTAGAGTCACAAGAATCAAAAACTAATATACACTTGGGAGGTATATTTTGAAAACTATTTCAATGACGATTCAGACCTTGGATTTGGAACCTATTTTAGTATGAGTTAGACATATGCATTAAAAAGTATATGGGATAGACATATTCTTTTCATATGTGTAGAATTGCCCAGTTCTCATAAACTTGTTCGATATCACTAATATGGTTATTATTTTAAACCACTAGTTTCTAGGGTTGTTTCTTATAAAGCAATATATAACCTGAAAACAGATTGAAAATTACCTATTAAAATGTAAACAGTTAAAAAAAAAGTTTCAATGCTTCAAATGTTACCTGAATCCTAGGAAACTTGAAGATGTGTGACAGATAGGACTTTTTCTAGATGAAATAGATATTTTGCAGGAAAAGGTCACAAATATTTGAAAACAGATGACTTTGAAAATAATAACTTACTACTCCATACAACAGTTTGTGATATTTAAGCATGTAGAAAAGATAGTCTGAGTACTCACATGAAGAATGATGTCAACAACTGCATAAGACCTTTCAACCTATAAAATGTCTTTGTTTTGTCTTCCTTTATGATCTTAATGTTCTTTTCTACTCAACATTTCCTTATTCTAATTTTTTGATATTTTAATTTTTCTATATTTTATATAGTCTTATATGTTACAAATTAAAGCAAGGTATGAACAAATACATAAAATCTTCACTGGTTTTGTTTTGTTTAATTATTGGAAAAGTTCAGAATAAAACATGGCTTTAGCTAAATTTCCTGTAGATTCTAGATTTTTTCACGTCCTATCAGAGTGCAAGGAGAATGTGCTCTACTTAGAAATACTACCTCAATGTTTGGCACCACAGGAATTCCTGTGGATTGTTTGGAAGTCAGAAATTCATAAAATTTTAGAATGTATTAAAGCCTTAGAAATTAAAAATAACTTTTTTTTTCTTAACAAAGGAGAAAACTGAGCTCCTTGGGAGTGAAATTAACATGATCAATGTCATACAATTAGTTAATGGCAAAACCAGGACCCCAGTGCAAATCTCACTATATCAAATTCAACATTTGTTTTTACTATAACCTGCATTATTATTTTAGCTTGATATTGAGAAATGAATTAGAATTGCACAATTCAAAAATGAAAATGAATGGTACTTAAAAGACAAGATAATACTCTTAGGGAATGTGTAGTTAATTCATAGCGAATTACTTGAGGAAATTGAACCCACAACCAGTATGTAGAGACAGGTCCCCAGGTTAGAAAATGAGTCGAAGATCTTAAAAACTCAGAGTATTTTGTGACCAATAGCATTTGAAGTTATACAAATCAGATAATCAAATCTCAAACCACAGCATAGAAATTGATTGCCCCGAGGACCCAGCACTTCCTTCTCTTTCTCCCTCCCTCTCCCTTATGAAATAATTTCTTGGCCCTTAGAACTGTTTTCACGATTTATTCAGTGTTGCTGCCAGAGTCCCATCCCATTTGGCACAAAGAAGGGAACAAAGCCCCCCAACAACTCCGTTGCTTTCTTCAAGGGATTTGACTCCCACTGTCTCTTTGTTTCTTGGCTTTGGGTAATGACATATTGCAGAATCAGATGTTGCACAGAAGTCGTGATAACAACTTAGAAAGATGATCGTTCCTTGCTTGCTTGTTCTGTCCAGTTTTCTTTCCTTTGTCTTTTTTTTTTACTAGAAAGTTTATGATGGGTATTTCCAAAATTGAAAGAAAGTTTTTTTTATCTCTATCTTCACAAATATCAAATTCTCCCTAGCCAGAGAGCAACTACTGCCCCTCCTGAAGGCCAGACTGATTATTTCTGTAGGTTTAATACTTATTTCACAAGACGCTAGTGCATTTCAATCACCTTAGGATTCACTTAGCAATTCTTTCCTAAATGAACTTGATAAAAATAAGAATCACTTTTTGACTACCTTGAAAATAATTATTTATATCTGTCAGACATCAAGCTCAAGGGAGTGTGCTTTCTGTAGTAGAAAGAGCACATACGTACTGAGAATCAGAATTTAGGGGTTTGAGAGCAGGCCCAGCTACTTACTAGCAGCCTAGTGGACCTAAGAAAATCACATCTTAGCTTCAATGTGCTCAACTATTAAATGAGGGTAATAATACCTACTCTGTCTACTGGATAGCAATGCGTGGGAATCAAATGGAAAAATACAAGTGAAGGCTTTTCTATAAACGATAGAGTGTTGTGCAAATGGAGGTTATTATTACTATCTGAGAAATGTGAAAGGATTAAAGAATAGCTATGTTGCAAACAGCCAGACTAATGAAAAATATCAACTTCAATTTGCCTCCAAATCATTGTATATTTAATTGTCTCAGCTTTGTAATATCACTATCTGTGATGAAGGGTTATGAGTACACTTTTATCAGGGCATTTATCCTAATCAACTGTGCTAAGGATGGGGTTGTGGAAAGTACGTACATGGCAGTGTTTGCTGAAACAGAATTCTGGTGTTTGCAAGAGGTCCCCAAGAATGAAGCATTTTTCAAGCTGTGGTCCTGTTCAGAATCATTAACTTGAAATTCTGCAGCATGCCTTGAAACTAAAGTGAAAGAATAATAAGATAGGACTCGTGAGGCCTGAGTTCCAGTGTTGCCTTTGACTAGCACTGAATAACAAGGAGGCAAATGATGAAGTGGATAATGTTGATGATGAAGAAGATGATAGCAGTAATCACAGTAATAACAGCAACTTTTATTGAGTAATACTGTGGGCTAGGCACTATGCCAAATGCTTTATAGATATTAAATTAATGAATCCTCTCAACAACTGTGTGCCATAATTATCTGCATGTTACAGATGAGGTGACTGAGAATTAGACCTAGAAATCATTGCTACTAAGAGCCAAGATTTAGTCCCAACAGTCTGATTTCTAAACCCAAGCATTTACTGAATACTCGATTGCCTTACTGCTTCTGTGCCTCGGTTATTTCATCTGTAAAATGCAAAGGTTAGCATAGATTCTCATATAGGGCTCTTCAAACCTGCTATCATTTTGTAGGTATGAATAATTTAAAAAACTCGGTTGAGCAATACAGAATTTCTAAAGCTGTTCTTCAGGTGTTCTATACCTCTGAAGTAGAAGAGGAAATAGTACCACCTGAATTTCCCAACACATCTTCATTGCTGTCTGGTTTATTTCTTGTTTAATATCTAAACTCCACTAATTCTTTTCAGAGAATAGGCAAAGATTCAGACATGGATTTTTTTTTCAAAACTAAATATGATGTATTTATTAAACTAAGAATGCTCTTTTAAATTAGAGAAGCATGAGAATGGGTGAATTTAGGAGTTCAAGAAGACAGAAAGTTGGGGAAGAACCAGCACTGTTAGTAATAGTCAAGGGCTCGTTTTAGAAACCTGCTTCATTGGCAATGAAAGAGTAGGATGTCTTGCGCAATAGGATACTAACACAATGGAGATGGAGAGAACATGAGAGTTGGAAGGAATCTTAGGGAACGTCTAGTCCCGCGTGTTCATTTTACAGATAGGAAAAGAGTGTAGTAGGGAAAGATCACAGACTTTGGATTTCCCCATATCCACATTTAAATTCCTGTATTGCTGATTGCTATTCTACCTTTGGCCAATTGTTAATTTCTGCGAGGCTCTTCGAAGACAGTGCTAACTATCTCGCTCAAATTTATGTAAAGCAGCTAGGATAATTCTGGGTGTCTAATAAGCATTCAACACAAATTAGTCCTCCCCCCACTTAAATATCTTCTCCTTTGTGAAAGAGTCCCAAAGTCAACCTCACCAAGGTAGGTAAGGTCCTCTAACTCCCACAATCAGCAGTGGTCCTGTTGGATATTTGTACCGCTCTGCTAAGGATTGCAGTGCTTGCTTTTCTTCCTCGATTACATCCTTCCACCTCAAGCTGCTGTCGTGGAAAAAAAAAAAGGCATCATTTAGTAGGAAAAAGAGAAAGAAATAGAAAACTTTGAACCTAAAAAATTGTATCCTAAAAAAAAAATTCTTTGATCTTATTCTTTCAGTCATTTCCTCTTGGGAACTTTTTTCTTCAATTTGTTTTCTCTGATTCCTTCTGTTTGCCTACAAACACACTAAACAGTGATATTAAGTGTAATGTAATATTACAACTTGTAATATCACACTATACGATGATATTATAATTTGTTTCAATACCTTTAAAGAACCATTCAAAGCCTTTAATTAGTAATTATTATTAAATATTTTAATACCATAAAATATTTAAACTATTTTAATACATTAAAATATTTAAACTTACTAAAATAACTGAAAAAATAGTGGTAGTAATTTTACTTACTGTCCTCTCTTTCCTACCTTTCATTTATTTCTTAAGCATTAAGAAACTCCCTAAAACATGCATAGGCATATCCTATGTCTCTCTGTCTCATACAAATGAGTCAAACTTTCTTAACATTCCCATTATCAACTCTATACTCATGAAGTCAATATTTCTATTTTATCTAAACTTTATATTTATGTCTCCAAATATCTCAATGTGATAAAACAAACCTTACTATCTTGCCAGTTCTTGTTCCCTATCTCTTGGACTCTCCAATTTCTTCAGCATTTCAAATAATTTTATTTTCCTATATTCCATTTCTGTTAATCTGCATAAAAACAATATGTAATCTTAAGTATTCTCTTAGAACATCTGACTTTATTTATGCATTGATACATAATAGTTGCACATATATATGGGGTACATGTGATATTTTGATGCAAGTATACAGTGTGAAACAATCCACTGGGATATCTAGCTACTCATTTATTATTTCTTCATGTTGGAAACATTTCAAATCTTCTCTTCTAGCTATTTTGAAAAATACAATAAATTATTTTTAACTATAGTCACCCTATTGTGGTATCTAACATTGGAACTTATTTTTGGAATTGTATTTTTGTACCCATTTACCAATCCCTCTTCATCCCCAAAAACGTCAAAGTCCAGAAATTACATTGCTGGGTAGAGATTCGAAAGAAAGAAAATCAGTCTATTGAAGAGATAGCTGCACTCCCATCTGTATGGCAGCACTATTCACAATAGCCATAATATAGAATCAATGTAAGGCCCTATCAATGAATGAATGGATAATAAATATTGCATATATACACAATGAAATACTATTCGGCCACAGAAAAAGGAAATCCTGTCATTTGCAGCAACATGGATGGAACTATAGGAATATCGAACTTTAGGAAGTCAGCTACTTGCCAAATTTATTCAGTCTTCACAAGGCATTTCAGACCTAAGCTTTAGACAGTATTCTAGCATAGATTGTTATCAAATAATTTCTGAAATGTCATAGGTATTTACTATTTGATCTGTTCTTCCTCTTTCAATTCATCTGCATGGTTTGGCCTGAACGATATTGTGGTTTGATTTGACCCCTTTCCCCAACTGCATGAGCTTGGGGGTGCTTTTATGTTGCTTACTAAAGGTACTTTGAACATCTTTTTAAGATTGAAAACGAAATAATTTGACCCTAATTAAATCTATCTAACTGGATTTTACAGGACTCCCAAGAAGACTTCGATTCCAACCCAGTTAGCTTTCTTTCTGTCTGCCTAATCTCCTTCCCTATCCCAGGCTCATGGGGGCCTCTTGGTCTTGTTTCACATCATCTCTCCCACCAAAAGCAGCTGGAGCATATTCATGGCACTTTGTAGTTCCCAAAGCACTTCTGCAGGCATTACTTCATTTGATCCGCCTTGTAATCTTAAGAGATAGGCAGGATTATTTTTCCCTATTAGTCACATGAGAAAGTTCAGAAAGGTTAACAGGCTTGCAAAAATCATATGACCTTCAATGCACCCAGTGATTTTGAAAAAAACTGTATTTACCACAGCAGAAGACTCCTTAGAATACTTCCCCAGGCCTCATTAGCTTTCTATTTATTAATTAAATGATTTCTCTTCCTTAAATGGTCTTATGGCTCCAAAAGCCCACAGAGATCTCATCTAACATTAGATATATACATAATAGATTTTTCATAAATATATTCACTTTTATCTCTTAATATTCTGACCATGAATCTAAAGAACTAGAGTGTCATTTTGGCGTAGACAGGGATGGGGTAGTTCTGAGTGCTTACTGTGGTGTTTTGATACTCAAATTATTTTGGTTGAATGAGTGAATTCTGTTTTGTCTATATAGGTCAGAGTTTCCTATGCCAAAGATTTATTCTTGTCTTCAATTATTATTATTTTAAATTACCATTTCAATTTAAAATATTATTAGAATTCAAAACAGTCAAATTTAAAAGGACAGCTTTTATTTTTCTTATGGCATTTTAATGGTAGAATTCATATAACTTAAATAAGTTGACTCAGAAGTATCCAGTGTTGTTTTGGCCTTTTGTCCAATGCTTTTTTGTTTTTATTTTTTATTTTTTGAGACAGAGTCTTCTTACTCTGTCACTCAGGCTGGAGTTCAGTGGTGTGATCTCCGCTCACTGCAACCTTGCAACCTCCACCTCCCAGGTTCAAGCAATTCTCATGTCTCAGCCTCCCAAATAGTGGGAATTGCAGACATGCACTGACAAGCCTGGCTAATGTTTGTATTTTTAGCAGAGACAGGGTTTCACCATGCTGGCCACGCTGGTCTCATACTCCTGGCCTCAAGTGATTCACCCACCTCTGCCTCCCTAAGTGATGGGATTACAGGCATGAACCGGCCCCAATGCTTTATTTTTATTATGAGAAGTGTTATTTGACATTTCAATCTCACATTAGTTCTCAGTTATTAAATATTTTATGAGAACAAGGTGTGGCTGCTTACTTTTCTCTGAAAATAGAAGATATGTGGATTAGCTGAGTAAAATCAGTATTATTCCACCATGATTAACCCCAAGATTGACAAATAAAAAATTTCAATTGGCCATCTTATGTGACCTTAAATAATCTTTCTTAGCTGTCATACTACCTTTACACTGCTAAGCTATCTTTAATTGGCTTGGACCTATTCATATGACACAATTACACAAGACAATTCAAGAACAAACAATATCATATGCATACTAACATTTCCTAGTCTTTTTGTATTCAACAATCTTGGCAAAAATTAATAGATTGGAAAATCTTTCATATACCAAAATTGTATTATATGTTACATATGCTTATTTTAAGTAAAATAGTTCCACATCAAATGATATATTTTAAAAATATTTATCTATAATTGTTACTGATTTTCAGATTTGTCAGATTGTACGGCCTGACTCATATTTCCTAAATGCTCATTCAGTGAGAAGATCACAAACAATCAGATATAGAAGTATAGCTCTCACTGAAGTTGGAGTATTGAGATTTTGTCTACTGGTAAGAAATGGAACCAGTTCTCAACAATGTCTCCTACAAGAGGGGTTTCTAAAATTGCTTCATCTGAAATATTAAATTATCCAGATGATGGGTTTTACTTCCAGAGGTTATAATTAGTATGTCTGGGATGGAGCACAGGCATCTTTCTCTCTCTAAATATATTTACAATACTCTTCAGATGATTCTCATGACTGGTCAAGGTTTTGAATTGCCATTTTAAAGAATGGCCACCACTTTCACTCTGGATTATTTTTCTCTTGCAATACATTTGTAGGCTGTTTGTCACTTGCTTAGGCATGTTTTGCTTCAAGTGAGTTAGATGTAGAAAACTCTCTGACCTACAAAGACAGAACAGAATTCATTCATTCAATGAAATTATTTGAATATTAAAGCCCTCAGAATTCAAAAAAAGTTGCTACTCTAGCCTTTTGTTCAACTCTATATTCTTTACTGGACCCAGCAGTCTGTCAATATTCAAATAATCTTAAAAACATCAAACTCACAGAAATTGTAATTCTTTAATTTTACAATAATTATTGAGCATCTACTTAGGAAGAGGGCTATATTAGACTCATCAAATAATGTCACCATAGGTAAAAATTAGCCATTGCCATCTAAAGGCTTACCATAATAACAACATCTCTGTGAGATATAGGAGATAAGAAAAGAGTACAAAGCAATATAATTTAAGACTAAATATAATAAGAATGGCACAAAACACTGGGAGAAGAGTTCACAGCAAAATTAGCCAATAAAGGTTGCTTGCAAGGAAAGCAGAATTGTAGTTATTAGAGACGAGGGAGGGAAGGTGGGGAGAAAAGAATGGGGAGAGGTTGGTCAATGGATACAAAGCTACAATTGAGGAATAAGTTCTAGCATTCTATTGCACAGTAGGGTAACAATGGTTAATAATAAGGTATTGTATATTAAAATTTAGAAGAGAGGCTTTTGGGCAACATCATCACAAAGAAATGACAAATGCTTGAGACGATGGTCATGCTAAATGCTCCAATTTGATTATTATGCAATATATATGTGCATTAAGACATCAATTTGTACCCCACATATATGTACAACTATAGTGTGTCAATTAAAAATAAAAAAGAGAGGCCTCATAAGGAAAATGACATTTGTGGAGGCAATATATGATGAGTGAAATTTGCTAGACAGAGTTGAAAAAGGACAGACTTCCGGAATGGAAAAAAAGAGCTTAAGCAAATATTTGAAGGCTGGGAAACACAGATTCTATTTGAAAAACATTACGTAGTTCAGCTTGTTTTAAGAGTATGGCACACGAATAGCATAGAATAAGTGAGAGGTCAATGAACCAAGTGATCAGGTATTGAATGGATATTGATATCACCAAACATATTACAGGGCTAGTGGTAAAAACAAAGATGCTCTCTGGAAAATAAAATATTCGGTCAATGAGAGGGAATGACCTGGAGAATGACAGACAATTGCAACAAAGTGGGGTTATCACATAACAGATTCTGAAACCATACACTTAAAAATACATGGGTTTTTGTGGGGAAGACAGAAGTAGCCATAAAGGGCAGAAAGAATACATAGCTCATCTTGGTGAGTGGGAGAAAAAGCCATCAACTGAGGGGCATGCAAATTATGCTAGATCTAATGCGGTGAAGGGACCAGTGGAGAAGAGGCTGAGAACATTGCATTTGTCGAGATGATAAACCCATGAGTTTCAGGGAGTACTGTGAAAGACTTGACAAGGCATGGAAGCTTCAGTTAAACCAGTGGATGTGCAGAGCCAAGTTGGGGTGCAAGTTCAGTTGATGCATGGTGAGTAACCGGGCAGGTCAGAGAGGGCCTATTATGCTACCGTATGGGCTTAGGATATTACTCCAGGTGACACAGAGCCACTGGAGTGTTTTGAACAGAAAGTCTTTCTCTAGCCTCTTTTGAGAAAGGATGTAAGGGAACAGTGTGAAACAGAGAGACCATTTAGGAAATCTTTGCAATAATCCAAGGGAGAGACAATGTTGCTTTAGGACAAGGTGGTAGAGATGGGCATGGCTATAATGGGTCAGATTCTGGAATCACTCAGAAAGTAGAGCCAACAAGATTTTCTGAAGGATTAGATATGGAATATAAGAAAAAAAGAGGAATTAAGCATGATTTGAAAGTTTTGTCCTGAGTGGCTAGAAGGAAGACCTTGTTATTAACATAGATGATAAAGACTGTTTGAAGGGAAGGATTTGGGGAAGAATATCAGAAATTCATTTTAGAGTTTTATGTTTAAGAAGTTAATTAGACATCTAAATGGAAATGCTGATTAGGCAGTAGGATAAACAAGTCTGTGGACAAGTACTTCAGGGAAGATGTATGGGCAAGGGTATATATCTATGAGTTGACTGTGTGTAGGTAGTAAAAGATGAGGAAAAGATGGACATCATTTTCTCTTTTCTGATGCTATTCCCAGGAACAAAACTTCTTAAAATAAAAATGTAGGTTCTACGAAATTGTATTCATTAAGACCTCATTTCAGACTAGTGAGACCTGGTGGCATGTTGAAATCTAGTTTCTTCCTCCAGGTCTTCAAGATTGTGATGAGTTCAACAAAAAGTAGACTTAAGCTCCTTTGAAAGGCAGGATATGCATCCTAAATGAAGAAAAATCATATGCTACTACTATTGAGACAGATTTGTTGATGACACTTAGAAATTTTACTCAGTAGGAGTCAGAAGCCCAATGACATTTCCATTCATTCAATTCCTGATTGAGTTGTTCATTCCTTAACCAGAAACATTCATTAAGTACCTTCTAGAGGGACTAGGATGGACAGCACTTGGCGTGGAATAATGTAAAGTGTGAGGGAGAAGGAAGATTCTTGCCAAGACTTCTGAGGTGTTTAGCTTGGGTAGTGTCTTTTAACCAAGATGGAAATAGCAGCAAGGAGTAGCAAGGCAACTGAGTTTGTGTAGGAAATTAAAGAGTTACATTTTTTCCTCTTAAAATCAAGAAAATTATAGACTACTCAGTTAAGCTGTCTAGTAGGCAATTGTTGGAGTATGTTCAGAGCTCAGGAGGCTATTAGGAAGGGAGAGATTCCATGCCAGAAACCCTGGACCAATTTTCTCCCAGATTATTGCTATATCGGATCTTTTTTTCTTCCTGGATCTCAGCTTAAATGTCACTTCCTTAGTGACTTTCCTTTCTCCTACCTTATTCTCTTTGTGTCGTGTTCTTCTTGGCTCTACACCACTTAATTCTTCTTATTTATTTATTTACTTACTTGTTTGGTACATTTACTTATTTAGTGTATGGCTATAGTACTCCACTTTAGGTTTCAGGATGGTGATAACCATGATCTTATTGCAACTGACTAACATAAATATCTGGGACATAGTGATCAACAAGTGTACAATAAATGAATGAGATATACATTTGTGAATTCATAGCACCTCACTGGCAATAGAAGCCCAGGATATAAATTTCTAAGGTTAACAAAGAAGAGGGCCAGTGAAATAATCTGAGAACATTTCAACATCAAAGTAAAAAAAATGAGAGTAATCATTAAGGTGATTTTACATAACAAAAAGACAGCAATGCCTTAAACCAAATGAAGAAAGTGTTTCAAGCCCTGCACTTTTTTTTTTTCTTCAATAAAAAGCAAAAGTCAAACTCCAATTCTTGGTCTTTATTTTTGTAGAAAAATAAAACAAAAATCAAACAAAACCCATCTCTAGTCATTTATTATTTTTGCCTTTCCCCTTCTGATTAACTCTATGAACTACAGTATTGAGTGTATTTCCCTGTACATTTCTAGTTTTTTTTTTTTTGGATTTGAAACTATTATTTACTTAGTTTAGAAAAACAGTCTTAATTTTCTTATATCAACGTCCAATGTAGTTAAACAATAAAGAATATGCATTTGCTTGTTTCTCTGTGTATAATATGTATGAAAGAGTGTATATATGTGTGTTACTGTGTGATCTTTTAGATAAAAGGAGGGTTTGTTGGTAAAAATATTTCATGAGTCCTAACTAGGTCTACATAAGAGAGCTCTGAAAATACAAAGTGCATAGGGCCTAAATGTAGTGATTAGAAGATCTAAATGTCGCCAGGAATGACCCACGGAGTGAATAATTTGTTTCCCTAGGAACATATGGAATCCACTGACTTCAGGAAATATTTTCAGAGCACACACATATTTCTTCAAGACGTTAACATCCCAGGGGAAAAGGAGGAATAAAAACATGACAGGGAGTAATTTAAAATGGCAGGTACTGCAGTTTTCTTTTCCTGTGCTGGAAACCTGATATTTGATACCAATGTAGATGATTTTCTTATGATTGCTATAAAAAGTTGATACTGTTCTTTCCAAATTCTCTAAGATTTATTTTTTCCTCTTCCTTTGTGGAATGTTGTTGTTTTTGAATGGCTTGGATTGTGGGTACAAAGAAATCAAAACATTGCACATTATTTCTTATAATGTAACCACAAGAAAATGCAAATGTTGAGGCTCTGATTCACAAAAGAATATTGCCTATTAGTTACGGTATGGTTCAGTGGGAAAATGGAGTCTAAAATTAAATTATATTTCACTAGACTGTAACACAATCAAATCTTGATTTTTGTGCATCAGTTATGTTGTTTCTCTATTTCATTTTAATCTTTTCAGCATTTTAAATAAGATTATAACACCTCAGAAGACTTAAATGCTGGACTTCTACACAGGCAACCTAGGTTCTAAGTCTCATTTTGCGATGAATGAGATATGTGACTTTTGGCAAATTACTTACATTCTTTGAGTTCAACTTCTTTACCTTTAAAAAGGGCTGATACTATCCATCTTAAAAACTATTGTGACTATTAGATCAGATGATAGAAATGAATAAATACGTTTTTCCTTTCTTTGCTTCTAAATGTTCAGTCTTTGGGTGGCTGCTGAAAATGTTAAAATTGCTGGGTATATTTTCTACAAATCTTGGAGAACATAATCTTCCACATGAATCTAAATGTATAAGGCAATACTTGTAGAAAAAAATTTCAGAATTACTTAGGTGATGTGGTTGTCCTGAAATTAAGCTGTGTTATACTGTGGAAAGACGGTTCCTGAGTTTAAAAACGTTAGGCTTCGTCTGAGGATACAGATATTTATGAAAATGGTATTTGTAATGATGACCCACAGTATGAAATACATCTTAATACTGCAACAGAGGGCCCCTTGCAGGACTGGCTTCATGGACATAGAATCTGTTTAGGTCACACAAGTTTCTGTCCTCAGAAAGGGCCTGTACTTGGTTTAATGCTCTGTTATTACCATCTTAAAATTCTTAATAATTTTATTTTAAAACTTGTGATTTGTAACTGAAGTTTGATGGGCTAATAGAGCATGCCTATGAGCAGAGAAGGTATGAGCAATATCTGTGTTCACAGTTTCTTGTCATCCATTTGTAAAGAGCCCTTTTGATGCTTCATCAACACAGAGTTGCAATGAACCCACGAGGCATAGGGGTTCAGCAAGACTCAAAGTAAATATAAGGTTAAGTGTGTCATGGAATCTTTTATGTTATAGAAGGGGCAAAAGAGACAGTACAAACCAATAGTTTCTTTTTCTTTCATTCCTTCCTTACTTATGGGTAAGCTGAAGGTAGAGAGTATTGGTGTGATGTGTGCATATCAAGAAATGAAGTGAAAACAAGTGAATTAGTTTTGTGCAGAGTTTACATTGTTCTAGTAAAAACCAAGTGCACATGCATGTATAAACTACAAAATAGAGATTGTATAATTTCAGTGATTCTGCTTTCAATTGGATGTTTTTATATTTGCATTTAAAACTGGTGTTGCACAGTATAAAAATGAACAGTAAAATTTATACTACTATTTTAAAATTTTAGTTGTTCTTTACTTATAATGACATAAAATAGCAAATAAAAACACCATGACAGTTTAAGAGAGAAAGCACAATATAAAAGAAAAAGTTATATATTTTAATAACTTTTAATACTATTTTTTTCTGCTTTATGAACAAGGGACTTTATATCTTCATTTTGCACTGAGCCCCATATTCAGTTGGCCTAAGCTGCAAAATTTATTCTCTCTCTCGCGCGCGCTATATATATATATATATATATATATGAAATATGTAAAGAAAGAAAAACCAGAGGGTAGATAAAAAGGATCATAGGAATTCAAGTATCAATTCATTTCTTTATTCATTTGTCCACTCAATTGTTTATTGAACTTCTATTAAGTTGTCCTAGAACTTGCAGATTCTCACAAGGGAGCAGGACAGAGCATTACTGCTCTCATGAATCTTGATATGTGGGGAAGACACTCATTATCATTAAATATTTATAATGACAATTATTTAATAAAAAATGTTAAGAGATAAGAAGGAAAAATCCAAGATGTATGAAGGTATATACTAAACTACATCTAACTGCTAATACCGGTTCAAGAGCAGCTTTAAACTTCCTCTTTCCTACCTAGTAGATGCCAGGCACTGTTTAAGGCAATGAAAATGTAATAAACATTGGCCCCAAGAAATTATTCCCAATGTATTACAAGAATCATATATTCATTGTTAATATGTAATAATGTGCAATTCTGTTATGACAGAGATGGATTTAAAGTGAAGCCAAGATAATGCAGTCATTTTTTTGAGTGTTGGTGATGGCGATTGGGGTAGAGAGCCCTTAAAGAAGCCTCCTACTAAGAGGAATGTGGGAGCAATAATTTTTGTAGGATTTGAGAAGTCAATGTTTTAAATATTAGCATCTTAAATCGAATGAGTCGAAATCAGAACTAGTGAACTTTCCTATGATATATTGTCCTTCCCTGGGATCTAGTGAGATGTCTCCTCCAGATCTTTCTCTTTATTGAAATGGAGATTTTACTTGCTGCCTTCTAGAAAACTCTTTGAATACAAAGTAATTTTTTTATCAGTCAATATCTCCTTCTTTGCTATTTAGAACTTTGTTGCTAGGTTAATCATTCTCTGTTGCTATGCTAACAGAAGTGATAGCAGCTGTGGTTTATCTTAGTAGAGATTCTGTTTATTTGATTAATATTGCTCATCATTGGCCAAAAGATTCAATTGCTTGTCTAACTTTCAAAATGCCCTGGCATATTTCTCTTATCTTTAATGTCTTTTAATACATAACTTCCAAGATTAAA
Source organism: Cheracebus regulus (assembly GCA_963574635.1). Taxonomy (NCBI): domain Eukaryota; kingdom Metazoa; phylum Chordata; class Mammalia; order Primates; family Pitheciidae; genus Cheracebus; species Cheracebus regulus. The sequence continues at coordinate 49,651 of CAUYQU010088876.1, read as the reverse complement.
TATTCACATCTAAGTTATTTCTAGTATTAGATTTTAACATGGCCAAGAACTCCAACCTATCTAAATCTTTAAGAACATTCATTAGATTAAAATTTCTTTGTATATCACATTGTACTGAGTAGGCCGCAACACTGCAATATGAAATATTTTCTCTCTTGATTTATAATGAAATTAACTCTAGTTACTAATGGTAACTAGTAAAATTAATGTTAATTTTCCTTGTTTAAAAACTTGATTGGGGGGATTTCATATCAACTAATGGAATATTTATCTTAAACACTTTTTCACTCTTTCCTTGAATGTAACATCTTGTTCTGAATTTTATTCCCTGGTTGCACTGACATACAAGTCATGGTGTCCCTTTTCTACAGTGCTTAAATTCTCCTAAATTCTAATAATGACATGAATACCACTTAACTGTCTTTCTACAGTTTGTTTTCTGAAAATGAATATTCAGATTACTGATCTACCATATTATCCTATTCTTAGATTTACAAGGATTTATATTTGTTTTCTGGTTCTATCACATGTTTATGTATTATCTCCCTTTTTGAGAGTGAAATTGAGGTTACTTTTTAAACATGCATAGTTTGCCCAATATTTGGAATATATATGTCATGAGTGCATAAATTTGAACATTTTAAAGTAGGTTTAATTTAAGGGATTTCTTTTGCCCCAAATAATGAGAGGTCTCCAGGTAAATGTTAATGTACCCATTTTTGTGTGATTTTAGGAAAGGAGAGTCAATTTTAAAAAGTCTTCAAATTGTAGGCCATGGACTAATAGGACCTGAAGGACCAAGTACAAGTACCTCAGAAGAGGCCTCTTGCCAGGAATAGTAATGAAAGTATCATGAAAGGTTTTTTTCCAGTTTCCTTCTTTCGTGTCTGCATTACGAAATCTTGGGAACAAAATTCAGATACTTAGAGTTTAACACTACAAAACCTTATGACTAAATTCATTTAGAATAATCTCATATATAGCACAAAGATTCTATTTTCCACCATTGACAATTTCTTTCCTTTTATGATTTTAATCATTTATCTAGAATCACAAAATAAACCTCTTCCCAAACTTCGTATTTATTCCAAAGCAGAAGTTGCCAACCAAAAAGTTCCTGCTGTAAACTCTAGAGTAATATCTGTTATGATCTGTGCAGCTCTCTGGCTGGTTGCTTTACGCCTGGTTCTGGAGCCTCTGCTGGTGCATTCTAAGAAGACCAAAGGAAGACCTGCAAGCCACAGCAGAACAAACTCAGAAGGAAATGTAACTAACTTCTAGCCTTTCACAGTTTTAGACTTTGGTTCATGATGAGTAGAAGAATATCCATCTTGATAATGAAACCAGTAGAATGAAACCTTATGTTGGTACAGCTGCAGTTATCAGTCAGAGTGACTTCACCTTCATCCAAATGTTTAAGAACAAATTATCTTACTCACTGAGGGCAAAAAACTAAGAAATTCCCATAGTCTGACCTGTTATTGAGACATGTAGTACCTCCACAAGTGATGTTTCAAGTGCCCAACACACTGTGAACATCACAAGGAACCAAAGACTGTCATCACTAAAGTAAGATGTTTAGAATATGGTTAACTGAACCTGAGTAAAAAGTATCTGATTGTGCTGTTCTGATCATTCTACGTTTCAAAGCATTGTCCTTTCACCATGGAGGAGGAAACTGAACTAAAACAAAGAAAGACTGAATTATTCTCTAACTTGGAAAACAAGAGGACATGCCTGGCAGAACTAGGCCCAAATAATTCAGCTCAAATATCATATCACATTCTTCATCTTATATCCAATTCCTTACTTAAAAGAAAGTTGTCCTCTATAAGTTCACTTGGCCAACACTGTCCTATAATAATAATATTTTAGGTGGTGGTTAGCTTTTCAAGATTGGTACAAATGCCTACTTTATTCAAGAAAACATGCCTGCAGTATAAATATGTAGAGAACATGTTTTGTTTTTCACAATTGAATTATATGAGAAAGATTCAATACTAGTTCCCCATAGATTGGTGCCTGAAGTAAAAGTATGCTTTAATTAGACAGGGAGTTCAAAAATGGCAAGTTTGTGTGGGTTTTTAAGGAGTTACACTGGCATTTTCAAGGTCTTCAAAGACTGATAGCATTCATAGAATTAGTGGATAACTTTACTTAAAGTGTTTAACCTTTCTCTTTTCTTATACAGGCAATGTTCCATATACCTACACCTGTGTTGTCAGCCATACCTTAGAACAGAAGGAACGAGTATGCCCAAGGGGTGATAAATGTTTCTGAATAAATCTAGCATGCAATAGGAGATACACGAGAAGGAGTAAGTGGTCAGAGTGGCATATTTATAGACAAGGGAGAGTAGTCCAGATTGAATTATCTCTGTTGTGATAGAAATACAAAATGTAAGAACATTATGGCAGACACAAACCTTCTTAGGAAAAGATGTAGGTTGTGGAGAAGAGATGCTGAGACGTGCATTGGACTTAAAGAGGACAGGACCAGAAAGGCCAGAGCAGACACTAGTTCAGACAAAAGAAGAAAATAAAAATGAAGACCCAACCTGGGAAAAATTGCATGAGTAAGGAAAATAATCAGGGATCATTTCACACCCTTGAATACAAAGGAAGACAGACTATCCAGGAAGCTAGCCTACTGAGCTAGATAGACTAGATCAATCCAGAAACAATACTCAGTAACTGAGTTCTTATTAAGAACCAGGTATTGTGACAATCTTCATGTGGGTTATTGTATCTATTCTTCACGAGAACCTCAATGTGGATATTATGATTATGAAGGGCCATACGGAACACTCCAACTTTATAGATGAGAAGACTCTATGATAGAGAAATGTTAAATCATTTGTCTAGAGTCATTCAGATAATAAGTGGAAGATGAGAGATTTGGACTTAAGTCTGATATTGGGGTACTCACTGCTGTATGCAAATATCCCTAAGGAGCATTAATGGTCCAAACCCAAAATAAAAGAGTTTGGGTGTGTCTATTGGAGGTAAGATTAGATTCTACTGGGGTTTATTTATTGCTCCTGCTGTCATTGATAAACCCTATTTCTAATGGTTTCAATCTTCTAGGTCCCTTGAAGGTGGCAGGTAGCATATATCAAATCATATAGTTCCCATCCTAGCCACTAGGTGGTGGTTAATACTATCAACTCAAGAGTGTTTCTCGATATGGACAGGATAGAAAAGAACAAAATGTTTGCAGTTTTCAGTGGTCAAACTAGATACTCTTTTTGTATAGTGGTGAAATAGCTAATTATTTTTAAAAAGAAAAAAATAATGTTGAAGGGACAGATTCTCTCATTCTTAATGTACTTATTGAGTGTCTATTGTGCTCCAGCCACTGGGATAGACGCTAGGAACATAAAGATAAGGAACAGAGTAGGGGGAGAGATATAATCACCTAACCAGGGTTATATATCAATGTGATGATTGGCTAAATAGACACCTATACCAGACATAAAATTGAACAGAAATACTGCAAAATGAGGTGTTTGTGTGTGCACACCTACATGTGTAGTCAAAGAAAGATTACAATAAATTTAGGAATGAAGAGACCAAGACCTAGGGGAAACACTTTGCCACTTATGTGATGGGATGCAGCAGCATTTATAGAACAAAACAGGGCTCTATCAAAGATAACTATGCTATCAGAATATGAAATGTGTATAGTTCCTTTACTTTTAATGGCAATGACTCAAATTATAATTGGTTATATCTGATCACTGTCACTCTGGAACTGTATATATTTGGAGATTTTATGTGCTTATTATTTTAAAATAATGATCAATTCTACACTTATATAAACAAAAGACATCAATCTTCTAATTAGAGGTTCTGGTCAGCTGATATGACTAGTGTTATTATAACTGTTCAGTAATAAATAAATAGAATGCAGCAAACTATATGTTATATAAATAAAAATTGACTGATATTCTTTGTTTTGTGTATATGTGTGTGTGTGTGTGTGTGTGTTAGCCAAAGACATCAACAACAAAAAATTTTGAATTTCAAACTTGAATAAACTTGATTTTTCTCAACTTGTCATTTTTGTGTTTTTTGAAAGCCTACATTTGGGAAGCTGAATTTTGTGAGGTCAGATATAGTTTTTGTTCTTATTATGCCAATAAATGTTAAGATTGGTTTCATGCTTGTGGCTAAGAAAAATACCAGGGTTGATATTACCACCCACATTGGCGAACGTGAGAAAGCAGAATCCTGAGTTGGCTCTGAACCCAGTAGCATTGGAGAACCTCCATGCATGTTTAACCCACTTGCCAGAGGCCCACTGGGAGTAGTTAGAGTGAGATTTGCCCTTTACTGATGCTTGAAAGCCCTAATATTGAGTTCAAGAATATCCAGACCACTCACCCATACACATGACAGTCAGAGTATTTATAGTAGAAAACCAGACATGGGCATTCCCATCTAAATACTGTAAAAGAATGAAACTAAATCGCATTTTTAAAAATAGACAATTGAATATCATGTAAAGCCACGTAGGCCAAGGAAACTAGAAATTTTTCTTAATTATTAAGTGATCTACTTAAATAAGAAAATTTAAATTTTCATTCTACCTCTGTCATTGTATTAGAAAATATGTCTGGAATCTTCTTGAGAAAACCTGAGTATCTCTCACTAAAAAGCATACTGTGGCAAAAGCAAAATCTCAACAAAATAGCAATAACACAGAATGATTAAATATCTACTTATGTACATGAAAATTAACCTACTACTCTTAAGATGAAGTAATTTATTTCTCAAATCAGACTTTGATTCGACAAGTTGTGTTTATTCATGATAAAGAAAAAAGCCTGCGATTTCAAAGCTAGCAGAGCTGATAGAGCAACTCAGTGAGGTTTTGATTATGCCAAGGAAGACCCAGAATTTAATTAGTGGAGAAGATGGACAGATATAGGCAATTTGCATAATAAAAATGAAAGAATTTTACATTTTTGTCAGCACAATAAATGAATAAATGAATAAAAAGAAAGAGTCTAAATAAAATAGACTTTTCTATTTCTTAAGGAGGCTGCAGTGGGTAGAGATTGAATACTTTTTTAAATGTCTAATTTATGTTGCCTACTGTGCTGTTACATTATCATCACTACATTCACTTCTCTACTATTCCTGCCTAATTGTAAAAAGTATAAAACAATGCTTTTCCTTGTGTGCATGGTGTTTTGAAAAAATTACTGGGTCAACGTGCCAGAAAAAAAAAACCTTCAGGAGAAAATTAGAAGTATACCTAAATGGAAACATAGACTAAAAACACCTCTTTGCCCAAGGATAATGTACGATTTTCTTTCCAGGCTAGACTCTGAAAGACAAAGGCAACTGCATTGATTTGTGATGCTACTTTGCATTATTTATACGTTCTAGAAGTGCTCCCAGCTATAAAATTAATGAAATAAATGATCTTGAATCAGTAATACTTTTAATTTATCTGGTAGAAGTAACTGAGAGAACACATTCATACTCCTGGACACATGCAATTACCAATAGAGAAAATGACTTCCAATAAGATGAGCTCACAATAAAAGGTTACCAGTGAGATGAGGAATAAAATCTATGTAAAGATATAACAAAGAAAAATTAGGTACACAGAACTTTAGGATATAGAATTAGAAGTTATGGATTACAAAGAAAAATGTTTAAATTGATCATATCAACACAACATAAATTGAAAAGTGCAATGTATTATGAACTTTTTGAGAAAAGAAAATTAGCAAGGAAATAGATAATTAATGCTAGTGTGTTTGTAACAAATGAGTAAATTTGGTTTCTTAAAATAAGTATATTCTAACAAATACAACTGTAAAAATAATATTGTGATATATACATTTCCTTCAGTAAACAATTAAAGCAAATCTTTTGTAATCATAGCTTAATTCTATAAAAATGATAAAATCTTTGTAGTTAATAACAAAAAACAGTAAGTTTTCTTGCTCTTCTCATTTAACAAAGTACTCAGAAATGTAAAATTATGATGTTAAGTTACAGAACATGCAAAGATTTAATGAAAGTACAATCTTTGTATCACGTGGCAAATGCTTTTTAGTTTATCACCTTTATGAGAAATGGTTTGTAAATATTCTCCAAAATTCTGTTATTTTTGCAGTAAATCTCAATGTGGTTTGGGACTGGGTTTCAACTACAATCTCAACTAAAGCTGAATCACAAAATTTGGATTTACAATTTTCTATGTCCACAGTACGGTTATTATTAACACACATTGCTAAAGCAAATTTGTTTATACTAAAAATTAAATATAGCCACTAGAAGAATTTTTCAAGTATAAATGTGAAATAAAAATGTATAACTAGCATGAGCAATATTAGGTTGGATAAGATAAAAACTAGCAAATAAAAAAGATAACAATGCTAAAATAAACCAAATTAAAAAAATAATTCCAATAAATGTAAATGAAGTAAACTTTTCTTTTTCTTGAGGTGAAGTCTTGCACTGTCACCCTGGTGCAATCTTGGCTCACTGCAACCTCTGCCTCCTGGGTTCACACAATTCTCCTTTCTCAGCCTCCCAAATAGCTGGGATTACAGGCATGTGCCATCATGCCCAACTAATTTTTGTATTTTTGATAGAGATGGGGTTTCACCATGTTGGCCAAGCTGGTCTCAAACACATCACCTCAGGTGATCCACCCTCCTTGGCCTCCCAAAGTGCTGGGAATACAGGTGTGAGCCAACGTGCCCAGCCAAGAACAAACTCTTTATTTAAAGATAAATAATCTCAGTTACAACACCAAGAATAAATTCAATTATATTTATGAGAACCACAACTTAAGCATAACAAAAAATAGCTAGTATTTACATAGGAATAAGCACATTTCATAGTGCTTTACTTGGAATGATAACTTCTTCAAGCCTCACAAAAGCCTTTTGACATAGTATTAAGTTGGATTGACCTCATGCTTATGTCCAGAACTATCTGGAGTAATCACCCTTGGCCAATGTTATGATATATTTTAACCAGTGATAAATTATGTTCTATAACCATGGGTTCATAAGTTGTACATCCTGTCTAGGGAAGGATGCACCAATCTGTCAACACTGTTTTGTAGCTGATGATTTGCATCTGTTTTTGGTGGAACCTGGATAATTTTTATGGTTAATGATGATCATATAGCTGAAATGTGGCTATGTGACCACCTCTCTATAACAGGCCCCCCATCATGAGCAGACGTTGAGCTTCTTGGTACCAAGGTGCTTTGCATACATTTTGATAGTGATTCAAAACTAGGAGAACAAATCCATCCAGTGCAATCCATAATAAGAAGACAAGCCTGTATCTGAGATTTCCAGACCCCTTTCAATGAATACCTTTGTTTTGTCATTGTTGCATTGTATCCTTTACCCATAATAAAGCTATTTTGTGAGCATACACTATTCGAGTCCTTTCAGCAAACATACACTTAGAATTATTGAACATCATTTACATTTATTGGAATTATACGTATTTATTGGAAACATATGCATGATAATTAATATAACATTAAGGCAGATATACACTATGTTAATATCTCTGTTTTAAAAATGAGAACACAGGGCATGGAGATGTTACAAAACCTCCTCTGGATAATACTGTTATAAAGTGACAGAGCAGGGACTTAAACCCAGGAGTCTGGCTCCAGACTTGCTGTCTTACTCACTGCGCTATATTGCATCTCTGGTGGAACAGAAAAATTAAAAACACAAATGAGAAAAACATACTTGGTAAATACATCCTAAGAGGAAACTTGTACAGCTTTATAATTATTGAACAGAATAGACTTTGAGGCAAAAGATATTATAGAGAGAAAACTTAGCTAAGTAATTATATATAAAAATAGGAATCAGAAAGATGTAACAATTCTGAACATGTGTACACCTATCAAAACAGTCATATTATGCATAAGAAAAATTGAAACACTTTCAAGAAGAAATTGACCAATATACAATCATGATGCATAGCACCATTCTTTTAATATTTGGTAAGGCAGGCAGATTAAAAATAATATTGATTTTGAAAATTTGAACAACACATAAAAAGCTTGCTAATTTGGGCACATATGTAATTCGCCCTTAAATTAGAGAGCACATGTGACCACATATTATTTTAAAAGGATGATTAAGGTATATAATAGGTGTATATGGTTTATAAAACAATACTTCTTAATTTAGGTTACATTTTTTATCATTCAGTGACAAAATTAGAAATAAATAACAAAATGACCAATAACCCTGTCTTATAGCAAAACATTTAATAATGAACTTCTACATCAAGACTTTTGGTATAAATGGAAAAATATAAATCAGAGTATTTTTCCTCTTCTTCTTGGCACACTTAAAAAGCAGCAAGAAAAAAAAAGCCTGTATAAACTTCATCTTGAGTGAATATAGGAGAAAATTATAATATGAATATATATTTGAGATTAAGAGCAGAAGACAAAAAAGGGCCCATTAGCAGTCAGAGAGCCCCAGCAAAGGCTGGGTATGGTGGCTCACTCCTGTAATCCCAGCACTTTGGAAGGCCGAGGCGGGTGGATCACCTGAGGTCAGGAGTTTTAGACAAGCCTGGCCAACATGGCGAAATCGTGTCTCTCCTAAAAATACAATAATTAGTTGGGTGTGGTGGCGCATGCCTTTAATCCCAGCTACTGGAGGTGCTGAGGCAGAAGAATCACTTGAACCTGGGAGATGGAGATTTCAGCGAGCCAAGATCATGCCACTGCACTCCAGCCTGGGCAACGGAGCAAGACTCTGTCTCAAAAAAAAAAAAAAAAAAAGTACCAGCAAAAGTGTTTTGTGAAGCTTAGGGGAGTGCCATAAAGTGCAAAAACTACATTCAGCATTGATGTTATTCAGTGCACATAATAGTGTTAATTATTAAAATCCTGCAATAACTCAGAGCAGATTTGTAAATAGTTGCTGTTCCATGCTCCCTGAGTACATTCACCAACCACCTTTCAGGTGTTTGGCTTTCTCTGCTCCCTTCCTTTCTGTACTATTTGTTAAATATTTTAAATTTTATCTTGACTAGTCACTTTTTTACAATAAGCATGAGAACTAATAAGATTAAGGTTGATGGAAGGAGGCTTCGTTTATCTGGGAAGGGGGAGTTGGAGAGATATGATTACAGTAAACACACACACACACACACACACACACACACACACATAATCGGGCCCATTTTATCCTTGCCTTCAAAGGAAACTCCTGCAAATAGTTGATCCAGAAAATCCAACTAATTCAAAAATAATAAATTTTTAAAAAGAAAAATTAGAATTCATACAAAGATACTATAAGAAAAAAGAAGAAAATGAGCATTACAACATGCCAATAGATGAAAAATACCAGAAGAGGGACACCATGGAGTAGCTGAAAAGCATGATCAAATACATGAATGAAAATAATAAAATCAATGACTTAATAAGTTCCATGTTGGAAAGATATAAAGAAGAAATGAAAAAAAAAAAACCCTTAGGAAAGAGAAGCCACAGCACTAGAAGGATATTAAATAGGAAATACTTGAACTAAAGAATAAAGGAGGTAATTGACAGTGATGAAATTGGAAAGACTACTAAGTATTAGAGACACTGGAGAAAACAATGGATGATAAAGAAAAGAAACTAAATACAAATAAATGGAAATTAGAGAAATAGAGAAAAATGAGAAAGCATGATAAAGATGTGCATCTATATTCAATCTTTATCATCATGTTTGACAGAAAAAAATTGATCCAGAAGTGTTGACACTGAAATATATTCTAGTAAATTTTTAATTTCAGATATAAAAATAATATATGTTTGCATGGTTAGTCTAGTAACTTCCTTTGTGTGTGTGTGTTTGTTTGTGTGTGTGTGTGTGTGTGTGTGTGCATGCATGATGGTGGAGAATGGAGCCAATAAGTACATGTAATTAAGTGCAGTATACTTAATTACACTGTGGCAATATAAGTTCCCTGTACCTCATCACTGTAGTTCATAGTTAAGTATAAATTTTGAGAAAACACAAACAGATGGAAAAATATTCCATGCTCATGGTTAGGAAAAATCAATATCATGAAAATGGCTCTAATACCCAAAGTAATTTATAGATTCAGTGCCATCCCCACCAAGTTATCATTGACTTTCTTCACAGAATTGGAAAGAAACCACCTTAAATTTCATATGAAACAAAAAAAATAGCTCTCATAGCCAAGACAATCCTAAGCAAAAAAAAAAAAAAAAAAACCCCAAAACAAAAAAACCCCAAAGCTGAAAGCATCATGCTACCTGACTTCAAACTATATTATAAGACTACAGTAATTAAAACAGTTTGGTACTGGTACCAAAACAGAGATATAGACCAATGGAACAGAACAGAGGTCTTCGAAATAATGCCATACATCCACAACAATCTGATCTTTTACAAACCTGACAAAAACAAGCAATAGAGAAAGGATTCCCTATTTAATAACTGGTGTTGGGAAAACTGGCTAGCCACATACAGAAAGCTGAAACTGAATCCCTTCCTTACATCTTTTAAAAAAATTAACTCCAGATGGATTAAAGATTTAAACATAAGACCTAACACCACAAAAACCCCAGAAAAAAACTTAGGCAATACCATTCAGGACATAGGCATGGGCAAGGACTTCATGACTAAATCACCAAAACCAGCAACAACAAAAGCCAAAGTTGACAAATGGGATCTAATTAAACTCCAGAGTTTCTGCACAGCAAAAGAAACAATCATTAGCGTGAACAAGCAACCAACAGAATGGGAACAAATGTTTGCAATCTACCCATCTGACAAAGGGCTAATATCCAGAATTTACAAGCAACTTAAACAAATTTACAAGAAAAAACAAACAACCTCATCAAAAAGTGGGCATGGGATATGAACAGACACTTCTCAAAAGAAGACATTTATGCAAGCAACAAACATATGAAAGAAAGCTCATCATCACTGGTCATTAAAGAAATGCAAATCAAAACCACATTGAGATACCATCTCATGCCAGTTAGAATGGTGATCATTAAAAAATTAGGAGATAACAGATGGTGGAGACGATGTGAAGAAATAGGAACGCTTTTACACTGTTGCTGGGAGTGTAAATCAGTTCAACCATTGTGGAAGACAATGTGGTTCATCCATGTCCATATCCAAAGGATTATTAATCATTCTATTATAAAGACACGTGCACACATATGCTTATTTCTGCACTGTTTACAATAGCAAAGACTTGGAACCAACCCAAATGTCCATCAATGATAGACTGGATAAAGAAAATGTGGCACATATACACCATGGAATACTATGGAGCCATAAAAAATGATGAGTTCATGTCCTTTGCAGGGACATGGATGAAGCTGGAAACCACCATTCTCAGCAAACTGACACAAGAACAGAAAATCAAACATCACATGTTCTCACTTATACGTGGGTGTTGAACAATGAGAACACATGGACACAGGGAGGGGAACATCACACACTGGGGTCTATATTGGGGGTGGAGGGGCTAGGGGAGGGATAGCAGGGGGTGGGGAAATTGGGGAGTGATAACATTAGGAAAAATATCTCATGTAGATGACAGAGGGATGGATGCAGCAAACCACCATGGCATGTGTAACAATCCTGCACGATCTGCACGTATCCCAGAACTTAAAATATAATAATAAAATAAAAGAAACACTCTCAGCAAACCATGAATAGAGTGGAATTTCTTCAATTTGATACAGTTTGTCTACAAACAACTAGGTAAAATCATACTTAACTGGGAAAGTTTTCCCCCAAGGCCAGGAAAAAGGCAGGGACGTATGTATCTCACCACTGTTATTCAACATAGTACTGGAAGTTCTAGCAGTGGACTAAGACAAAAAAATACTAAAAGGGGTACAGATGGAAATGGCAGAAGTTCAACTATCCCTGTTTGTACATGGCTATGTAGAAAATCTCAGAGAATCTACCAAAAAAATCCCCCCTATAATTAACATGTGAGTTCAGCAAGGATGCAGGATACAAGATCAATACACAAAAATCAATTGTACTTTATATATTAACAACAAACTAGTGGAAACTGGAAATAAACACATAATACCATTACAATTGCTTTAAATAAAATGAAATACTTAGGTATAAATCTAAAAGCATGTACCAGATGGTATGATGAAATTTGCAAGAGACTGATAAAAGAAATCAAAGACCTAAGTAAATGGAGAGACATACTGTGTCTGTGGATCAGAAGACTCAAAATAGTGGAAATGTCAAATCTCCCCAAATAGATATTTAAGTTTAATGCAATTCCTATCAAGTTGTTTGTAGACATAGATAAGCTTATTCTAAAATTCATACGGAAAGGCACAAGCCATAGAATAGCTAAAACAATTTTGAAAAGAATATATTGGGAGGAATTGCTCTACTTGATGACTTGCCATCTAGCTATAGTAACCAAAGAAATTAAATTGTCCAAGAGATAGATATACATCAATGGAACAGAATTGAAAACCCATAAGTAGACCCACACAAGTGATTCTTTTTTTTTATGGGGTCTTGCTATGTTGTCCACACTGGGATTGAACTCCTTTGCTCAAGTGATCCTCCCATCTTAGCCTTCCATGTAACTAGGATTACAGCCATGCACCACCACACCTAGCTTTTCAACTGATTCTTTTTTTTTTTTTTTTTTGAGACGGAATCTCACACTGTCACCCAGTCTGAAATGCAGTCGCGTGATCTCAGCTCACTGCAACCTCTGCCTCCCAGGTTCAAGCGGTTCTCCTGCCTCAGCCTCCTGAGTAGCTGGGATCACAGGCGCACACCACCAGGCCCAGCTAATTTTTTGTATTTTTAGTAGAGATGGGGTTTCACTATGTTAGCCAGGCTGGTCTTCAACTCCTGTCCTCATGATCTGCCTGCTTCAGCCTCCCAAGTGCTGGGATTACAGGCATGAGCCACCGCACCTGGCCTCAACTGATTCTTGACAAAGATGCAAAAGCAATCCAATGAAAAAAGGAGAGCCTTTTCAACAAATTGTGCTGGAACAATTGGACATCCATAAGCAAAAAAATGAATCCTGACCTAACACTCACATCTTATATAAAAATTAGTCCAAAGTGAATCATGGACTTAATGCAAAATGTAAGACTCTAAGACCTTTAGAAACTAACCATAGGAGAAAAATCTTTGGGGCCTAGGACTAGGTGAAGAGTTTTTAGATTTGATACAAAAAGCCCATTCCTTGAAAGGAAAAATTGATGAATTAGACTTTATCAAAATCAAAGACATTGTTCTGTGAAAGACCACTGTTAAGAGGATGAAAATGCAAGCCATGCCACAAACTGGGATAAAATAATTGCCAACCATATATCTGACTAGGGCCCCACAGCTAGAATATTTAAAGAACTCAACAATAAAAAAGCAAACAATCCAATTAGAAACTGGGCAAAAGACATGAACATATATTTCGCCAAAGAGAAGATGTGGATTGGCAAATAAGCACATGAAAGGATGTTCAATATCAGTAGCCATTAGAGAAATGTAAAATAAGAGTGCAAGGAGATATCATTATGCACCTATTAGAACAGCTAAAATTAAAAAGTGATAATTACCTTGATGTTATTATTATACATTATATGCCTTTATCAAAACATCACATGTACTGTATAAGTATATACACCTATTATGTATGCATATTAATAAAAATTAGAAAAAAATAATGTTTTAAAGACTCATGAGAGCCCCTGTCCCATTCTTTCCTGTGTTCAAGAAGCACATGCTAATGAAGCCTTCTGTACACGACTAAATGGTGGCAATGTGAATCTCTCCACTCTGGGTCTCAGGCATATGATTGATGAAAGCAGATAGTGTTGACCCAGGCCAACACCCTCTGACTTTTCATAGCTGCCTTATGCAAGTGGAACTTGATGTCAAAGTACAGAGACTTGGGTATCTTGGCTGCTGCATAGAGGCAAATCAGGGTGGGACCCGTCAGATTTTTGTGCCCTGCTTATGAGGTAGCAGACCAGCAGGACTTGTTTTCTGGTCCAAACCCTGCTAACCAAAACAGGATCTTGTCCAGACAGGATAAAGTGAAGAAAGAAGCAGGAACCAGCAAAAAGCAAAAGTGATCCTTAGCTGCTCTCATTGCTCATTGGCATAAGACACTCCCACCAGCACCATGGCAGTTTACAAATGTCATGGCAATGACCCAGAAGTTACCACCTCTTTCCATAGCAATGGTTTGGAAGTTACCACCTCTTTCTTAGAGAGGTCTAAATAATCTGCCCCTCAATTTGCACTGACTGACCCCTTAAGTTGCATGTAATTGAAAGTGGATTTACATGAGTATTAATGCAGTTGCCATGAGCCCCTAAGTTGCTGAATCTGAACCACATTGCCTGTGAGTTAGCCCTGCTAGGCAAGAAGCAGTACCACTCAATAGAAGATTGCCATCTAACACCACCACTTGGCCCTTGAATTCTTTTCTGGGCAAAGTCAAGAGCCTTCAGGGGCTAAGCCCCGATTTTGGTAGGGGGCTTCCCTGTCCTGCAACAATACAGGCACAAGGATGAAAAGAAAAAGCATCACTATTAAATGAAATAAAGTCTGTATCTATAACCCTTAAGAGCATCTAGGTCCTTAGAGGAAAATAGCCTCACATTTGAGGCTACATTTTATTTAGATGATTTTTGCTATTAGAGATGGATAACATAGTAAAAATAACCATTAGAGGATGCCATAAGAAAAAGGAAGCTTACTATGTTGAAATGTGGTATTGGCTCAATTAATGTGGGAAATCCACCAACACTTTGCCTCTTTCCTCTATCCCATACTGGCCTCTTTAACTTCCAAACAAAGAAAAAAACAAACAAACAAACCAAAACAGTCAAAGCATCAGATCCAAATAGGTAAAGGTCTGGCATCAGATAAACCAACCAGATACCTAACCCAACATTATTTTCTCCTACATCTACTCAAGGCTCTTGGTAATCACATGTTCTTTTTCTGTATAATCAGCAGGAAATTTGTGCAGCTCTGAGATACGGTTTCTATGATGTTCCAGCTTGTGTTCAAGATTTGCACAGCTTTCAGAAACCGTATATTGGAGATGTATTGGTTTAACTTTTTCCTGTCTTTGATAAATGACAATATATAGTGCAGCCTTTAAAATTGTGTTTTTATCCAATTTTGTAATGAGAGATAAATACAAAACACCAAAGCAACAGAAAAATCAAATTAACTTCTCTCCTGCCCATGTAACAAAACTAAATAATCTCTTCTTAGCTTTACTATTGCTTGGGCTTCTTTTAAAAACAACAATAACAAACCAATAGTCACTATTTACAAAGCTGAGTTCAACTATTTATCAGTTAGCATTACAGAGGTCCTCTAAAAATGTTGCTTGTTTCGACATTATTTCATTATTACCTTGATCAGGGAAAAAGTCAATTCCCAACAGAGCTATTGTTTGTGTGGAGTTGGCAGGTTCTCCCCATGTCTGTATGGGTTTTCTCCAGTTTTCTCCCATATCCCAAAGCTGTGCACATTAGGTGAATGTGTATGTCACATGGTCCCAGTCTAAGTGAGCGTGAGTGTCTGTGTGAGTGCGCCCTGAGATAGGATGGCATCTTGACCAAGGTGGGTTCCTACCTTGCCCCTTGAGCTACCAGGATAGGCTCTGGCCACCTGCCACCCTGAACTGGAATAAGCGGGTTGGAAAGCAAATGAATACAAATTATTGTAAAATAAAAAATGTTTAAGTAGACTATAACCCTACAGATGCATGACAATAAATGATATAGTGCACAGGCACTCAGTGAGCCCCAAAAATGACACATTCTGACACACTTGGTTTTCATAGAGTTAAAAAGCATAGCGTAAAAAGTATCCAAATTGCAAGCTTGGATGATTGGAGCAGTTTGGGATTTCTGAGGGATTTAGAGACTGAGCTTTTGACAGAAAAGCAACTGAACTGGAGATGGTTGTCTCTAAATTCTACAGCACTCAACAGGCTCCTTCTGCCAGTCTGGACTTTTGCTCCTAAGACACAAAGCTTTAGGAGTCACCGAGAAACAGGTCCTGTGCCAAACGCACAGAAACACACAGCAAATATCACCCCATTTTGGGGGGGGGGGTACATCTGAAATGCACAACATCAAGGCAGGAGAAACCCCATTTGGAGACAGAGACCACTGTTACAACTAAATGCCAGAGATCAGGGACATCAGTCTAATTGCTGAGACAGTCACCTCATCTACTGGGGTTAAAAACCAAGCCACACAGAATTTGGGGGAGAGGACAAGAGTTTATGAAGATCAAGGATGAGAGGCTGATGAAAGGGAAACAGGAACATCATCATGAGTAGGAAGGATGTTTATTCTGATGAGCAATGTTTCTTACACTCAAGTTGCTCTTGAGTTTTATAGAACCTGATCATGAGGAGATTCTATGCAGGAAATGAGACAAGAGTGCCTGTGAAATAAAGCAAGAAGCTCTGAACCAGAAGATATTAAAGGTAGCCTGGATGGACATACTTGCTGATAAGTAGACAGATGCTTAGAAGTGCTGGCCCCTTCCTTTGACACTAATAGCAAAGTCTTTGGTCTTAAGAAAAGGACACAAGGGAGGTAATTATGGCAAACATAATTTTCGAGGAGTAGAAAGGATACCATCAGTGTGAAACCCTGAAGTAACCATAGCCACCGACAATCATTATTAGTTCAGTGGAGCTAAGGACAGTTGGGATCTTAGAGAGTAGTGGGGATGAGGCTGCTGTTGAGAAAAGAAGAAAGCATTCAGTTTCTGGTTATGCAAGACTTATATCCCAGAAACAGCCCAAATTTCCTACCATGATTGAATTTAAGCCACAATACACAAATGTTTTAATGATAGTCCTTTCTAATGATACTACTGACTTGTAATGTGTTTGTGTTGGTTTAGGGTTTAATTTCTGCCCTTACATTGGCACATAGAATGTGCTTTTAGATAAAATGGCATCTCTCATCAAGATGTGATCATTAATTCTGTCTGGATATGTATGTGTTACTGTCCTTGGAGTCTGTCTGTACAGTGTAGGGGACAAAGCCATCTTACCTGAAGAGAGAGAAGACTTCTGAAAAACAAGCTGTGAACAGCTCCTGGGGTGAAAAGGTGCTCAGGAAAAAGGAAGGGAAAGGGATGGGGAGGGAGTGGAAGGGAGGGGAGGGAGCCCCATCTGGAGCCCCAAGCTGCTCAAGATGAATGCCAGAACCTAGGGTTCATTTATGTGTGGATGTGCGAATTCTCAGACTGTCTCTTGGCCCAGGATCATGCTAAAGGACAGGTCAGAGGTATCTCCTCTGTTCTTGGTACCCCTCTTTGTGCCCTTCTTTGTGCTTTTCTTTTTTAGGATCCTCACATTTTAGGCTTCCAGACTTGTTCTCTTAAATGTTCTATGGCCTGGGTCAGTGAGAATAGAAGAACATTTTGAACAAATCTTTTCACACTGAATTAAGACTCAGCATGATTCCTTAACCACACTCCCACCTTTATATTTTAAAAATTCAGCAATGGATAACCCAAAGTGAGGTCTAGGCAAATATGCAGTACAGCCCCTTTTTCCCCCCGACCCTTAAAATAGACATCTGATTGTTTCCACCTCAGTGTCTATTTGCCCTTCTCTGGTAAGACAACCCCTTTATACTGCAGAGAACCCAACATCCTTGTAGTTTGTTTGGAGTGAAACTATTTGCCCCTCCTGACCATTGGGTTGGGCCTCCTGTGATTTAGGCTGGCCAATCAGCATCTAACACCCTCTTAAACAGAGTGTTTGGATGAAAGGAGGGCACATTACACAAATCAACCAATTGGAGTCCTCCCTGGGACCTTTTCTGCATACCAGGGAAGACACCATGGGGGAACACTCATGAAGCTATTTGAACCCCTGGATCCAGCTGTGCCCCAAAGCATAGAACCCTGCACTTCCCACTTGTGCAAGCCAATAAATTCATTTAAATTCATATTATACGCCATATTATACACCTTGGTGTGTAATAGGAAGGATCCAAAAAAAGTCGTCATAATTACTAACTGTATTTTCTTCCTCATTGCTGTGTTCTTCTCTCCAAGTCACTCTGAGTCTCTGAAAGCAAGTAGCAATTGAGGCCCACCCACTGGATAGATTGGATGGAAATAATGACACACATCACCATGTGGGAGACATATTTGGGTGTAGATACTTTCTGTGAATCCCTGGAATTACACCATAAAGGAATCTACCCACCCAGTGCAGACATATGGTCCCTCTATCAGTGAAATTAATTTCTTCCTAGGACAAATGCAATAGGCATCTAACACAAAAAGGCAGGTGGAAGACCATGTAGGTAGTTAGGTCAACTTTCCTATGTGCCAAGGAAGAAAATTTTAGACAAATGCAACCCCCAAGCTGAATAAAGGATTTCTAACTGGAGAAAAATATCTATATGAAACGTTATCTTGTGGCAACAAGGCAGCCTCAGTTGCCTGGGTGACCTCCACAACAAGATGTTAGCCATGAAGCTTTCCATATAACCTAACAGGATAGATAATTATCTCCAGGGTCTGATATCAGGTACTCCAGATAAATGCTTGCTTGCCATCTTCCAGGCCGTGGCAATGTCAGTTCAATTAAGATAAAGCCAGGACTTAGAAGTAGACCCACTAAGCCCTTATCACAAGAGAGCTGACTCAACTTCAGATGCAGAGGCATTCTCTTTCAAGAGAACAAATGTAATGTCCAGGAGCTCTGTGAACAAATGGTAGAGGGCAGTCTAGGTCAGTAGTTAGGTGATTTGGCTGAGGGGGCAGGGGAAGCTCCAATTTGAAGTGCCAGGAATTCTGGCTGGTTCTCAGGGTAGGGAGATGGTATCAGGGATAGGCTACACATTGGCTGCTGATTCTTAGAAGTCTAAGTAGGTTGGGAGTCAGCAGCAGGGGCATCTTACAACAGGGAGAAAGATGATGGGTACTGGGCTAGATATCAAAGCTAAAAGTTGACTCCATGCATAGTCAGATGGGAGAAAGGTGTTAGGATATACTAGAAAGAGATAAGCACAGACCTCTCATCTGAGAGTGTCCAGGGGAGTGGATATGTTGTCATGGCAGATACCCAGGCTAGAGAAATGAAACAGAAGCCCAGTTCTGTGAAATGAACTATAAATAGCCAGAACCAGTTTTGAAGCAAGCAGAGGCCAACATTGAGCTCCAGAAATTTCTGCTGAGACAGAATCTGCTGTAGAGAATGAGGCAAGGCTTAGTCTCTAGGTGGGAATTGAGAAGCTCCTTTAGGGTAAGAGGGAATAATAGTGGCTAAGATCCCAGCTGGAAATATCACTGTTGCCATCGTGAAGCCTCCCCTAGTTCTATGTATGCCACTATTAGAAATGAGTTTTGTTTTTAGCAAAGGGCTATTCCACTCCTTATAAGAAAAATTTCTCTTAGTATATGGATCACAAAATGGTTATCAGCCATTTATACCTTAGTATGAATTTGCTTACCCATTTTCTGCCTGAGAGCAGGTTTTGACAGGGGTTGGAAGAAATTATTTATTTAGCAGAGTCTTACTGACAAGCTATGAATCAGGCACTGTGCTATGTACTAGGGATAGAAAAATAGGGCAAAGCATGTGTGTTTCATCGCCAAACAATTTTACAATCTTCTAGATTAAAGGTGGAGAGGAAGCCACTAAAAGGAAAAAGATATGGAAGAGGGAAGCTGGATAGATTATAGACAAAGATTTTCTTATTTTCCAGTGTTTCCAAATATGACTCATTTCTCCATGAAAATCTCACCGATGATCCTCGCCATCTTCCCACAGCCCTTAGCCCAGCTGGTCCCTATGTCTTCAAAAAGCAGCAGGGCTTCATGGTCCATGCTTCATTCAGGAATAGAGATGCTGGAAAGATCATTTTGTCCAGTTTCCTTTGATTTATTGTCATGAAAAATCAGGTACAGAGTGGTAAAGTAACCAGAAGGAATCATGAAGGGAGTTCCCTTTGGTTAAAAGCTTTTTACTGAATCACAACACTTCCTAACAGTGGGCCAGGGTGTGGAGCTACAATATCAGAGAAACTCCAGGTTGGATTTCATCAGTCATTCCTTCAAACACTTGTTTTCCAATGTCCACTACATAAACTTCAACCCCTTGGGCAGGCTTTCAAATACTTCCATTCTCATTGGTCTATGTAACTATACTACTTTGTCTTTTATTACTCACCTGCTTTAATTATTTGACTCATAATTGCCAGAATATCATCTGTGTTTTTCTATTTCCATGGCCTTGCTTATGCCACCCTTTCCACCAGATGCCCTAATACCACCTCTATGTAAAGAATTCCTACCAGTTCTTCAGTGCTGTCTCATTTACAAGGCCATCCCCAATCTCACCTAAAAACGTCTCTAGCCATTTTTGTGCTTGTACTGTTCAAATATCAAACACGCCATCTTCTAAGATGGGCATTCTGTAACTGTCTTATCTGTCTGAATGAAAGACAGGAACTCCTCCCTATATATCTGGAACTCCTGCCGCTCCCAGCACAGTAAATTCTGGTTATCATAAATATCTGATGAATGAATGAAGAAACAAAGTGAACCTGAATTCATGTTGACAAAAAGGAAGAGAAAAAAATCAAAGCAATGCAGTTCTAAAGTATAGCATGGCTAGGGCAGGCTGCATAGGCCAGAGAAAAAGAGATAAGAAGGAGACTGCAGGGGAACCCATGATAAACTGTACAGTTATTATGGAGCAAGGAGATGAAAGTAAGATCCAGACGGTAGAACCAGTCCTGGAAGGGAAAGAGAAAACTGGAAAGGCATGTCAAGCCAAGATGTGAGACCTGAAGGAAATGAAGGATAAGATTTCAATTTGCGAGACTTAACACAGAGGTGTCCTAGACACAAAGAAGCAGACGGCAATTGCCAAACTGTTTTGTGTTTTTGTCCTTTTTGATTAAAGTTCTGAGCTTGGTTGATAATTGTTCATTTAAAAAAATATCGTTTGGGCTGAGCATGGTGGCTTATGCTTCCCAGCACTTTGGGAGGCTGAGGCAGACTGAGTACTTGAGCCCAGGAGTTTGAGACCAGTGTGGGCAACATGGCAAAACCATCTCTACAAAAAAAAAATACAAAAATCAGTCGAGAATGGTGGCATGCAGTTGTAGTCCCTACTACTCAGGAGGCAGATGTGGGAGGATCACTTGAGCCTGGGAGATGGAGGTTGCAGTGACCCGAGATCGTGCCTCTGCACTCCAGCCTGGATGACAGAACCAGATCCTATCTCAAAAAAATTTTTGTTGGAAGGTGTTCTATGGAGACATCTCGAGGCCACCAGGGCTATCAAATGGCAGCCCAGGCAGGGCTCTAGAACTCCAGCTAACCTCACTTCAGACATTCCACTGTGATGTATTATTTGGGGGTTTGCCATAAGAAGTATCTTGAAAAGAACTTGCTGTTTAAAAAAGTGTTTTCAAGGCTGGGAGCGGTGGCTCACGCTTGTAATCCCAGCACTTTGGGAGGCAGAGGCAGGCAGATCTCGAGGTCAGGAGTTCAAGACCAGCCTGACCAACATGTTGAAATCCTGTCTCTACTAAAAATACAAAAAATTAGCCAGGCGTGGTGGCACATGCCCGTAATCCCAGCTACTCGAGAGGCTGAGGCAGGAGAATCGCTTGAACCCAGGAGGCAGAGGTTGCAGTGAGCGGAGATCGCACCATTGCACTCCAGCCTGGGAGACAGGGAGAGACTCCGTCTCAAAAAAAAAAAAAAAAAGTGTTTTATATGCCCCAGAAATGCCATTCCTTTCATTCAAGAAAAACGAAAATATGTCTGCACAAAAACTTGTATTTGAATGTTCATAGCAGCATTACTCGTAATAGCCAAAAGGTGGATACTAACCACATGTTCACCAACTGATGAATGGACAGACAAAATGTGGTTTATCTATGCAATGGAATATTATCCAGCCATAAAAAGGAATAAAGTACTCGTACATGCTAAAAGTGAGTGAACCTTGAAAGCAGTATGCTATGTGAGAGAAGCCAGTCACAAGAGACAACATATTATATTATTTCATTTATATGAAATATCCAGAATAGACAAATCCATAGAGATAGAAAATAAATTAGTGGTTACAGGGGTTGTGGGGATGGGGAGGGACTGTTAATGGGCACAGGGTTTGTTATAGGGAGGGCAAAAATGTCCTAAAATTAGGCTGTGGCAGTGGTTGTTCAACCCTGTAAATACATTAGAAACGCTGAATTGCACACTTTAAAAGGGTGAATTGTGTGGCATGTGAATTAGATCTCAAGAAAGCTTTTTTTTAAAAAAAAATATTGTATTTTAGAATATTTTACTCTAGGGCAATGGTTCTCAAAAGGGAGCAGGGAAGAAATTTTGTCCCCCAGGGGAATTTTGCAATGTCTAGAGACATTTTTTTTATAGAGATGGAGTCTCACTATGTTGCTCAGGCTGGTCTCGAACTCCTGGGCTCAAGCAATCCTCCCTGGGCTCTAGCAATCCAAAGTGCTAGGTTTACAGGTGTGAGCCACTGTACTCAGCCTTCTAGAGACTTTTTTTTTTTTTTTTGAGACGGAGTTTTGCTCTTGTTGCCCAGGCTGGAATGCAATGGTGCAATCTCAGCTCACTACAACCTCCACCTCCCAGGTTCAAGCAATTCTCCTGCCTCAGCCTCCCAAGTAGCTGGGACTACAGGCGTGCACCACCATGCCCCCAGCTATTTTGTGTTTTTAGTAAAGATGGGGTTTCACCATGTTGATCAGGTTAGTCTCGAACTTCTGACCTCAAGTGATCCGCCCACTGCAGCCGCCCAAAGTGCTGGGATTGCAGGTGTGAGCCATCACCCCCAGCCTAAGACATTTTTTTTATTGTCACAATTGGGGAAAGGACTATTGGCCTATGCTAGGTAGAGGTCAGGGATGCTGCTAAAACATCCTACAATACACACACAGCCCCCACAACAAAGGATCATCTGGTCCAAATGTCAATAGAGCTGAGATTGAGAAACCCTGTTCCAGGGTATTACTGCTTTAAAATAAAGATGATTGTTCCCAATTTTTTCTTTTTACTTTACTTATTTATTTATTTATTTTCAAGACAAGGTCTCTCCCTGTCATCCAGGCTGCAGTTCAATGGCACGATCACAGTTTGCTGCATACTTGACCTCCAAGGCTCAATCAATCCTCCCACCTCAACCTCCCAAGGCAGACACCACCATGCCTGACACATTCATTTTTTTCTATTTTTGTAAAGAAAGAATCTAGCTTTGACCAGGCTGATCTCAAACTCCTGGGCTCAAGTGATCCTTCTGCCTCAGCCTCCTAAAGTGCTGAGATTAAGGGCGTGAGTCACCGCATCCAGCCTGTTCCTAATATTTTCATCAGGGTTGCTGTTGTTGCTCTTTTACGGCATTTGCTACCACCCTCATCCCCTATACACCTGTAGAACTCTGGAGTTGTTTCACATCTTTCATAATTTGCTTCTCAAGGCTAAAGTGGCTACTAGGACGTGTGAATCCTGATGTCCATGTGTGTTTATAGCAGCACTCAGCTCCTCCTCTCTCACAGTCATTAGAAATCACTTCAGGATTACAATCAGAGCTCTTAAAAATATGCAACAAACAATTAATTTTTCAAGATAGTTATGGTTCTACATAACAGGCTATCTTAACATTCTAAATGAAGTGCCTTGTTTTAGAAAATAGGAAAACATTTATACTTTATATTCTATAAGATTTAAATCTATGCTTTAACGAGAGGCCTTACATGAAATGCACACACAAACCAGCAAGTTATTTATCAACATACATTTACACAAAATGTACATTATAAAATTAGGGGATCTTTGAGTCCAGGCAAGTATTTACAGCCCAGATCCAAATGAGGATGAGTGTTTATGAAGAGATTTTTGTGACAGGCAAGTTGAAGTTCATGGAGAAAAGCCCTGTAGAGGGCCAGCTCTCTACAACATTGGAAGTTCTAAAACATTTGTTTTCAGGAGTTAGAGCCTCCTTTGCCTGCTTTATGGTTTTTCTCAAGGACACCTGTCAGATGCTAGAAGTGTTATTCTTTCTAACAGCCCTACCAGACTTCTAACAAAGCGTATTCTCAGAAAAACAATTCTGACAAAATCCTCACCTGAAAGTGTTCATTTCTGATCATGTCTACATTTTACCTTTCTCAAGAGGGCATGTATTATAAAAGCTATCAGAGACTTTAGCCAAAAGAATGAGAGTATAAAATTGGAAATTTCAGACTTACCACATGGGGCTATAAAGTTAGCACATTAAAGAAACCTTGAAACCAGCCCAAGTTTCCCATAAAACTGAAGCTTTAGAAACTTACATTTGTCTTGTCTGAGTTCCTTTCTCAGGAGACTGACCAATAGGCCCCTAGATGGTGTCAGTGGGGCTAGGGCTTTCCAAATCAGCACATCCAGACGGTATGCTACACCTGCTACCTATTGACCAACTCCTCTTCCTTAATCCTAATTCCTGTTTTCCTTTCCGGCTTTATAAACCCCTAATTTTAGTCCGTTGGAGTGACAGATTTGAGACATGTCTCCCATCTCTCAGTTGACATCCCCTGCAATAAAGCCTTTTTTCCTGGGCAACACTTGTCTCGGTGATTGGCTATGTGGTGAGCAACTGGACCTAGGTTGAACCTCTGGTGTTTGGTAACAACACCACGAATGAATCTCAAAATAATTATCCTGTATGAATGAAACCAGATTTAAAAGAGTATATACTGTATGATTCAATTTTTATAAAATTCTAGGACATAGAAACAGAAAGCAGTCAATGGTCGCATGGAGATGGGAAGGTAGGAGGAAGGGGTGGGGTGGAGGGATGACAAAGGGACATGAGGAGACTTTTGGAGGTGATGCGTATGTTCACTATCTTGATTCTTGTGATGGTTTCATGGGTTCATGCATACGTCAAAACTCATCATATTATCTACACTTTAAATATGTGTAGTCTACTGAATAACAATTATAACTCAATAAAGTGACAAAAAAATTAAGCTGACAAGATTAAATCAAAAGTACTATGCCGGCTAGGCACAGTGGCTCATGCCTGTAATCCCAGCACTTTGGGAGGCCAAGGTGGGTGGATCACTTGAGGTCTGGAGTTTGAGACCAGTTTGGCCAATATGGTGAAGCCTCCTCTCTACTAAAAAATACAAAAATTAGCGGGGTGTGGTGGCAGGCACCTGTAGTCCCAACTACTGGGGAGGCTGAGGCATGAGATTCAATTGAACCCAGGAGGCAGAGGTTGCAGTGAGCTGCCAAGATTGTGCCTCTGCATTCTAGCCTAAGTGACAGAGCAAAACTCTGTCAAAAAAAAAAAAACTCTATGCAGATAATTATAGCAGGACACATGGACACACACGTGCTGTGCCTGGGGCCAGGGAGCCCAGGAGGGGGTGGGCAGTGGGAACCGCCACCACCGCTGCTCAATTTCCGTAATTTTGAGATTTTTTTTTTTAGCAATTTTTTATTCTGCTCCAGTTGATGTTTGAGTCAACATGTCACAGAGAAAGCAAGTGAAGCCTCAACATTTCCAATCCTCAGCAAAGAGGCCTCGCTCCTCCGGCGAGATGGAGACACGGAAAAGGGTCAATAAAGTCTCCCCACTAAAAGCAAGGACACCCATGTCTGTGGCCGGTGCTGTGCCAAGTTCTTTGAATCATCACATCTTCTGCTTCACAAGAACTATACTAAAAATCAATTAGTTTTAATAGTAAATGAAAATCCAGGCTCCCCACATGAAACCTTCTTCCCCAGACCCCCTCCCAATAATCCTGATGAACAAATGAATGAAAGTTAACAAAACAGATCAAGTGGACTGCAGCAACCTTTCAGAACACAACGGACTTGACAGGGAAGAGTCCATGGAGGTGGAGTCCCCGGCCACTTCCAGTGGCAGCCACAGCAGTACTGCCCCAATTGGCAGCAGCAGCAGCAGCTCCTCCACAGGTATCTCAGCGATTACAACCTCTCTACCTCAACTTGGGGACCTGAAAACACTGGGCAACTCCTCCATGATCAACAGCAACGTCATCATTGAGAACCTCCAGAGCACCAAGGTGGTGGTGTCCCAGTTCTCCCAGGAAGCAAAGTGCAGCTGGGCCCCCGGGGGCAAGCTGTCCATCCCAGCCCTCATGGAACAGCTCCTAGCTCTGCAGCAGGAGCAGATACATCAGCTGCAACGGATCGAATAGATTCGTCACCAAATATTGCTATTGGCTTCTCAAAATGCAGACTTGCCAACATCTTCTAACCCTTCTCAAGGTACTTTATAAACATCTGCCAACCCCTTGTCCATGCTAAGTTCCCATTTATCTCAGCAGCTGGCAGCAGCAACTGGATTGGCACAGAGCCTCTCCAACCAATCTGCCCACATTAGTGGTGTGAAACGGCTATCCCTAGTCCAGCTACCTCAGAGTAGTTCTGGCAACACCATCATTCCATCCAACAGCAGCTCTTCCCCGAATATGAACATATTGGTGGTGGTGGCAGTTACCATGCCATCCTCAGAAAAAGTGGCTTCAATTGCTGGAAACTCCCATGTCAGCAACTCAGCAGTTTCATCATCATCCTCACCAGCTTTTGCAATAATCAGTTGTTAAGTCCTGCATCTAATCCACTTCTACCTCAGTTGGCCCCTGCTAACTCGGTTTTCCTCAGCCCTTTGCCCAACATTGGAACAACTGCAGAGGATTTAGACTCCTTGTCCGCCTTGGCCCAGCAAAGTAAAAGCAAGCCACCAAATGTCACTGCCTTTGAAGTGAAAAGTACTTCCAATGAGGCATTCTTCAAACACAGTGCAGGTTCTGCACAAAGGTCTTTGAGAGCAACAGTACCTTGCAGATCCACTTGCATTCCCATACTGGAAAGCAGTTCTTCAAGTACATCTGTAGGAAACAGGTTCTCCACCAAGGGGAATCTGAAAGTCTACTTTCAGTGCCACAAAGAGAAATACCTTCACATCAAGATGAACCCCTATCCTGTGCCTGAGCATTTGGACAATATCCCCACTAGTACCGGAATCCCATACTGCATGTCCATCCCTCCAGAGAAGCCAGTCACCAGCTGGTTAGACAGCAAACCAGTCCTGCTACTCTGACCACTTCAATCGGCCTCCCATTGCCCCCAGCCCTCCCAAGCCTCATATCCTTCATCAAAACGAAAGAGTCAGCCCCCATCCCCATTAGCCATTCTGCCACCAGCCCCACAAGTTCAGTCAAAAGTGACTCCAGGGTCACCAAGCAGGCTATAAGAAACCTATGTGGGCTCCCCGAGGACGCTGAAGGGTCCACGCTGCCACTCTCCAGTGGCAAAAGTGAAGAGAGTGGTGTGGTCACCAACTCGGTCCTGACAGTGAGCAGTAATGCCCTGAGCTCTCCAGCAACAGACTGCAGCCCCCTGAAGAAGCACCACCACCTTCACCAACACTTTGTTGCCACTCATGTCCAAGCAGTTTAAGGTCAGATTACCTTTTGGGGGACCCTTGGACTCAGCTCAGGCATCAGAGACATCCAAACTTCAGCAACTGGTAGAAAACATTGACAAAAGGCTACTGACCCCAATGAGTGCATCATCTGCCACCCAGTTCTCAGTTGTTAGAGTGCCTTGTAAAGGTACTACTGGACAAACACCAGGGAGAGGCCTTTTAAGCGTAAGATCTGTGGCCAGGCTTTCATCACAAAAAGGAATCTTAAAACCCACTACAGCATCCATCGTGCTGTGCTCCTGCTCAGAGTCCAGTATTCCTGCCCTATCTGCCAGAGGTTGACAGATGAATGCTGTCATCCTGCAGCAGCACACTTGAAAGCATATGGGAGGCCAGGTCCCCAAAACCCCAGTCCCCAACAGTTACCCCAAGTCCGTGGAGTCTGACACGGGCTCCTTCTATGAGAAAAATGTTGATGACCTTAGACAACTTATCTGATGAAAAAATGGAAGACTATCCTGAGGACAGCAACCCTGATATGCCCAAGTTTGCAGATGACTCCCAAGACAGCTTATCTTCTTATGAAGCATCATGAATAATGCCACAATAGATAATATACCCCTTGAATGAGTTTGCATGTGAGAACAGCAGTGTATGTGCCAATTATTTGATGACCCCAATGTCATCCAACCACATAACTTCAGTCCCCTCTACAATATCCTATATCGTGGTCACTTAGTGACTCTTGGAATTTTCCAGCAAAAATAAAATTATAATGGTCTAAGGCAAAGACAGCCTTTGCCCCTAGAGATGTCAGGCATCACTGCTTTGAAACATCAGATGAAGATGATAAATATCAGCCTAGCAGAGCTGCTGTAGGCCAGCCTGAAGTCAGTGGAGAATGGGTCCATTGAGGATGATGTCCTGATCAATGATTCATCCTCAGTGGGTGGTGACATGGAGAGCCAAAGTGCTGGCAGCCCAGCCATCTCAGAGACTCCATCTTCCATGCAGGGTCTGTCCCCATCCAGCAGCACCCAGGAGTTCCATAAATCACCCAGCAAGGAGGAGAAACCATAGGCAGTGGTCCCAAATGAGTTTGCCAATGGTTTGTCATTCATTCCAGTGAAGGGTGGGGCTTTGGATCTGATATGTAGTCACATAGAGAAAATCATCAAAGAAGATTCTTTGGAGATCCTCTTCTCTTTCAGAGGCCAGGGTAAATTTAAAAAAAAGAACACACTACTTGCAACATTTGTAGCAAAACATTTGCTTGACAGAGTGCTTTGTACATTCACTATGGAAATCATATGGAAGAGAGACTATTTATTTGCACAGTTTGCAATCGTGACTTTTCCACAAAGGGTCATTTAAAGCAGCGCATGTTGACGCATCAGATGTGAGATCTACCATTACAGCTCTTTGAGCCCAGATCCAACCTTGGCTCCAGTCAGAACTCTGCGGTGTTTCTTGCCAACTTGTTGTCATCTCTCATCAAAACAGAGGTCAATGGCTTTGTGCATGTTTCTCCTCAGGACAGTAAGGACACCCCCACCAGTCACATCCCTTCTGGGCCTCTGTCTTCCTCTGCCACATCCCCAGTTCTGCTCCTGACTCTGCCCAGGAGAACTCCCAAGCAGCACTATTGCAACACGTGTGGCAAAACCTCCTCCTCTTTGAGTGGTTGAGTGCCCTGTAGAACTCACACTGGAGAGAAACCCTTTGCTTGTATTATTTGTAGAAGAGCTGTCACGACAAAAGATACACATGGGCACTCACATGTGGAATAGCACCCCTGTGTGACAGGGTAGGTGGCTCTCTGGAGATGGCCCCATGACATTTCTAGGAGGCAATCCCGTCAAGTTCCCAGAAATGTTCCATAAGGAATTGGCGGCAAGATCAGGAAGTGGGGATCCTTCCAGCTTCTAGAATCAGTATGCAGCACCACACTCCAATGAGTTGACTGTGAAGGCCAACGGGATCTCCGTCATTCAGAATGGTGGCATCCCTCCAATTCCCGGAAGCCTCAGCACTGGGAACAGCTCACCTGTTTGTGGGCTGACAGGAAATCTGGAGAACCTCTAGAATTCAGAGCCCAGTACTTCTCCGGCCAGCCTGGAGAAAATGGCAAGCAGTCAGAAGAGAACCAACTTCCGCTTCACCTGCTTCATGGAGGACAGCAAAGAGATTGTCACAAGTTAAAGCACCTCAGGCTGGAGACATTAGCATTCATTCCTATTCAGAATATGACCTATGGTGGCCTCCTACTCCTTGCCCCCATAACCCTTCCTTCTGGCTCCCCAGACCTATGAACTACAACATTATGAAGACATTCTTTTATACCTTATTCAACTTTGGAGTTCTAAGAAAGCTTATTTATTAGTGATACAGCCTCGCTTTGCAAACGGAATGAAAGTATTAACTTTGGTCTTCTGTATTTTTTACTAAATACTAATTGACTAGAGTGTTGAAGTTGCCCTGCTAGGCAGTTGTAATCTGGCATTAACTTATTTTCTACATCCAGTTTAACATGAATCTGGTGTTGATGCAATGCCTCAGTGATGCATTAGATCTCTAATAAAGTCTGTATATAAATGTACATTTGCATCCTGCTGGAAATTTTTATTAGCAAACACATCTAATCTTTCCCAAAACAGATTTAAGAAAAGGACTGAAAGTAAAGACTGAACAGTGTGGTTGTTTGAAAGATTTGTGTTTTTTTATTTTTATTTTTATTCAAAAATTTAAACTTTTTTTGTTTTGTAGATTTAACCATTTCCATTTTGAGCTGCCATTTGTATTGTGCTTTTTACTTGAGTCATCTTCAATATTAATACATTTCTGTACAGTAATAAGCATGCAGAATTATTTAGAGAAAACAAACAAGTGTTGTTTTGGTAATTGAAACTGAGACATAACGTTTTGCCGTGTAGGTATATTCAAGATAGAAAATGTCTGCTGGAACTTCAAAAAGCTGCTAAGTATAGCATCTTGAACAACCTTCAGTGGAGAAAATGTAGATGTTCTTGTATATACAATAAGAAATATCACTTTCATTCAAATGTACATATGTTTCTTAGAGAGCAAATGCTTCTTCTTGATCAAGAGAGCAGGAATAGTGTTTATTCTGTATTAGGTATGGAAGAAAAAAAATGGACTATTACATGCACTTTCTTGGAAAGTTGAAAGGAAAGGGGAGGGGTTCGATTTCAACTAATGCTTATTAACAACAGAGATACTCTAATTTTACT
Source organism: Cheracebus regulus (assembly GCA_963574635.1). Lineage (NCBI taxonomy): Eukaryota > Metazoa > Chordata > Mammalia > Primates > Pitheciidae > Cheracebus > Cheracebus regulus. Next base: position 18,921 of record CAUYQU010088876.1, on the reverse strand, counting down.
CAGTTAATCAAATACATTTTTTTGCAACAGAAAAAAAAAAAAGCAGTTTCCAAAGGGAAGTTAAACTTGCAGGTTATAAAGATGTCAAAGCAAATTACAAAAAGAATAAATAAAATAAAAATAGGTCGGGCTCTGTGGCTCAAGCCTGTAATCCCAGCACTTTGGGAGGCCAAGACAGGTGGATCACCTAAGGTCAGAAGTTCAAGACCAGCCTGGTCATCATGGTGAAACCCCATCTCTATTAAAAATGCAAAATTTAGCTGGGCATGGTGGCATGAGCCTATAATCTCACCTTCTCCGAAGGCTGAGGCAGAAGAATTGCTTGAACCCAGGAGGCGGAGGCTGAAGTGAGCTGAGATCACACCACTGCACTCCAGCCTGGGTGACAGAGCAAGACTCCATTTCAAAATAAATAAATAGGATGTCAAAGCAAAATTACGTTATAAAAATACATTGTTCTAAACTTCATCGTAACTGGGAAAAAAATGTAATCAGTATTTGCATGGCAAGAGTGAAATGTAGTTCCGTATCTAGTACGCATTCATTCAATAAAACTGACGTAAATCTTGGATGAAGGCTTGGGCCTGTTCTTTCCTTCGCTGGTTCACTGGGCTTACATTGTTCTCTTCTGAACCCAAAATCAGTGTGCTCCTTAAGTCTCTTCATTGATTCTCTGCTCTCTCCAAGTTTCTTTATGCTCATGACTGTGATTAGCCCAAGGACAGGACTACATTTCTCTCCTAAGCTCCCATCCTATATCACTACCTGGATGTTCCCATTCAGATGTCCTGAAATCACATTAAATGCAATATGTCCCCAAATCAGTTTCTTCTACAAACTTCCCCAGTTCCCAAGCTCTGCGTGCTCCAGTCTACTCTGTCCCCTGTCCCCAGATCTCTTGTAAGCAAGGGATTACCAGGGGGTCATGATGAACTGGATGAAGATAGGGAGCTGTACAGGACAATGCCTATCATTGAGCAACTGCAGTGTCCACAGCACACCTGGAAGGCCATCTGTCACTTATGCCACCTAGATGAGAGCCCTGGTATCTTAAAATCTACCTTTGTGGGTATCCTGTAGATTTCATTCAGGAGGGTGGGAAATAGCAGGAACATGACACTGGTTTCATCATGACCCCCTGGCAATCCCTTGCTTACAAGAGGACCAATGACAAATGACACAAAAGACAGAGACAAAAGAAAATTGTGGCTACCCTTTGAGAGAGAGATGGATCAATAAGAAATTATCAAAGTCACACAAACCCAGAAAACTAACTTCACACAAGTGTGTGTGTGTGTGTGTGTGTGTGTGTGTGTGTGTGTGTGTGTGTGTGTGTGTGTGTTAGAGCAAGAGAAAGAGAGAAACTGCCACAGGGACCTGCAGGTCATTCATTCCACAGGGATATACAGAAGCTGACCCCTGGCCTGCTGGTGCCAAGTTATCTAACGCTGGACAGTTCAGAGATCACACAAACAGCACTGGACCCTGCAGAAAATACCCACAGGCCCTTGGAGACACAGTCTCAATAGTTCCCAAGCACTCACACACTGTGGCCTATGCACTTCAGTTTTAAAAATAGAGCCTTAACCTCTAAATTGGCTATACTAGACTCAAATTAAAGTAAGTGTTGTTTCAAATAAGTACTTCAATACTATCAGGATTGATCGTATCTCAAAAGAGCCCTGGTACTATAGTCACAGCACTCTAGGCCAAGGTGGGAGGATTGCTTCAGCCTCGGAGTTGGAGGTTACACTGACCTATGATCTCACCACTGCACTCCAGCCTGGACAACAGAGCAAGACCTTGTTTCTAATACACATACATACATACATACATACATACATATAAACATGTGGGCCAGAGGTGGGTGGTGGCTCAGGCCTGTCATCCCAGCACTTTGGGAAGCCACGGCAGGTGGATCACTTGAGATCAGGAGTTCGAGACCAGCCTGGACAACATGGCAAAACCCCATCTCTACGAATAATACAAAAATTTTAGCCAGGAGTGATGGTGCACACCTGTAATCCCAGCTACTTGGGAGGCTGAGGCCCAAGAATCGCTTGAACCCAGGAGGTAGAGGTTGTAGTGAGCCAAGATCATGCCACTGCATTCTAGCCTAGGTGACAGAGTCAGACTCTATCTCAAAAAAAAAAAAAAAAAAAAAAAGTGTGGTGTACTCTATCTCAAAAAAAAAAAAGAATGATGTTTAAAGTTTGAGATAACATTATTGGAAGAGTGCATAATAACATTTACAAACAATTATGAGATGAAGTAGCAGGTGGAAGAATCCATGTTTGCTCATTTCTGCTTGCCAGCATAATTTCACAAAGCCCCTGACTCTGTGAGGATGTACACCTCGCCAGAAAGATGCTTTGAAGACAAAACAGGTTAGAGTACACGCCCCCACCCCCATGTCTCTTCCCTGAGTCATTTTATTCCTTACAAGATAAGTGACCTTAGTCCTTGCCTTTCCCTACACATAAGGTAACTTCTGACTGGGTTAGTGATTATGTTTCTGTAATCTATAACTAGATGTCCCCTTATGCCCAAACCTAGAGGTGATTCCACTTCAATGTAACTTCTGAGCAAGTTTGATGTACTCATTAAGACATAACCTACTGACATTGAAAAGGACACTAATTTGTTTCTAAGTCATAAAGTTTTCTGGATTGTCTTGTGCATAAAACATTTTAGCGGCCAGGCGTGGTGGGTCACGCCTGTAATCCTAGCACTTTGGAAGGCCAAGGCAAGTGGATCACTTGAGGTCAGGAGTTCAAAATCAGCCTGGTCAACATGGCGAAACCCTGTCTTTACAAAAAATATAAAACATTAGCAGGGCATGGTGGCGCGTGCCTGTAATCCCAGCTACTCTGGAGGCTGAGGCAGGAGAATCACTTGAATTCAGGAGGTGGAGGTTGCAGTGAGTCGAGATTGCACCACTGCACTAACCTGGAAGACTCTGTCTCAAAAAAAAAAATTTTTTTTTGCTTTTTATGTTGTCATCTGTACCCAATGATTGCAACCTCCAATGAAAAAGGAAAACTCCAACTGAGAAATCCCCCTCCTTTTCCCTAAACTTTCTTATCAAAGCCTTCCTACTTGTAACGGACTCTTAACACCAGCTTCTTGTTGGTGTGTCTTCCCAGGTCAGTCTTCACATTTGGCTGCCAATAAACCTTTTTGAAATTATTTCTGCCTCAACAGCCTTAATTTTGGTCAACACAATGATTATTAAACTGTCAAACAAAAAGTAAACTCCAGTTTGTTATCAAAATCAAAATCAAGGGTTAAATTTGTGAGGGGGGTGGGGTGAGGGGGTTACCAGAGAGGTCCAGCCACTCTGCTGATGGTCTGTACCTGCTGTACCATTTGTACCTCTGTACCAGCTGAAAACCAACCATGATATTCTCATATAAAAGGAAATGCATATTTAGGCTTCATCTCCAGTTCCTGGCACAGAGCTTCTAAAACCCTTGTAATTTCCTGAGTGGTAGAGGTGATAGGAGCATCTTCTGTTATAATATTTGGTCTTAGTCCCTAGTTCCTAACAGAAGACTCTCGGAATCTCTGGAGTGATGAGTGTCTTCTCTGTGCTAATAATATGACTGTTGGCTGGGAGTGCTAGGTACCTTCAGGATGAGGGCTGGTCATCGGACAACCATGGCAGCATTGGAGGGTTGGGACTTTCCACCCCACCTTCAACCTCTAAGGAGGAGAGAGTGGCTGGAGATTGAGTCTATCACCAATGGTCAATGGTTTAATCATAATGAAGCCTCCATAAGAACCCCTAAAACACTGCAAGACTTCCAGGGTTCTAATCCGTTTCCCAACTATTTAACTTTGGGCAAGTTACCTAACCTCTCTATGCCTCAGTTTCACTCTCTGTAAAATGGGAAAATAAAGGCACCTTCCCAACAGTGTTGCTGTGGAGATGAAATGATTTAGCATAGGTAAAGTGTTTGTAACAGAGCCCAGCTGCCCATTGAGAGTTAGCTCTTACTATTAACCAAGGCCCTCTGGACAATGTCTTCCACCACAGATAGACAGGGTTTGAGCCTTGAATTCATTATCTACTAGTTGAGTGACCTGGAAGCAAGGTCACATATCATCTCTGTGCCCCAGTTTCTTTACCTGTAAAACAGAGGTCATAATGGGGCCAGCACCTCCTCAAAGGATATTGTGAGTATTAAGTGAGAAAATTCCTGAAAAGCAGTTAGCACATCCCCAGCACTAAATACCTGAACAACAATGGGACTGTTCATAATTAATCAGCTAAACTGATGTTAACTGGTGACTCCAATGTCTCTTCCTAGGTAAGTCAACGCTGCTCCACTTATCTGGTGTCTTAGTGGTTTTATGTTGCTATAACAGAATATCTGAGACTGGGTAATTTATAAAGAAAACGAATTTATTTCTTACAGTTCTGGAGGCTAAGTTCAAGGTTGAGGGGGCACATCTGGTGAGGATGGTCTCGCTGGTGGGGATTCTCTGAGAGTCCCCAGGTGATGCAGGGTATCACATGGCAAGGGGGCTGAGTGTGCTAGTTCAGATCTCTCTTCCTCTTCTTATAGGGCCACCAGTCCCACTCCCACGGTAACGCATTACTCCATTAACCCATTAATGTGTTCATAACAGCAGAGCCCTCATGACCCAGTCACTTCTCAAAGGTTTCACCTCTCCACACTACCACATTGGGAATTAAACTGCAACATACATTTTGGAGAGGACAAATACTCAAACCATAGCACTGACCCTGGGCAGCTCACCTGTCCTGAGTCTCATTCAAATGCCCACCTTGGTGGACATCTGTACATCTTAGTGATGTTTGCAATGTGTCTGGCTCCCAGCCGTCCTTCAACAAGAGTTTCCCAAGAATCTGCTATGTGCCTGACCGCTGTTCTAGGTGTTAAGGATACAACAGAGAACAAAACCAACAAAGTCCCTGACTCACCCCAGAGGCTACAGCAAAACTGGAGCCCAGACCAAACTGGCAAAAGGTGAGAATTCTTCCTGAAGTCAGCATCCCAGATTACCGTGTGTAGACTATGGCCAAGACCAGGTGGTAAAAATTTCTCCTTTCCAAGTTTAGATTAACAGGAGAAAATATTTGTGTGAAGTTAGTTTTCTGGGTTTGTGTGACTTTGATCATTTCTTATTGATCCATCTCTCTCTCAAAGGGTAGCCACAATTTTCTTTTGTCTCTGTCTTTTGTGTCATTTGTCGTAAGAGGAAGAATCATATCACAAAATGCAGGCATAAGTCCTATAAGCTGGCTGTTTGAGTCAGCCTCGCAGATTGGTGAGTTTACAGTTCTCACCGGACCAGTTTCCATCTGAACCAACTTTGCTGTGGGTCACTAATTTTTTAAAAAGATGAGATTTTCCTCCCATCTTATCTTGTGTCTTGAGAGCTTGGCTTGGATCCAGTGAGAGCACATTCTCCTGGGTTTTTCTGCCAGGGTTTCAGGTTGTCTGGCTTGCATTTGTAAGTGGTGGGCTATCAGGCTGGGGGCCTGAAATACTTTGCCTACCAACTGTGCCAACTCTCAGAGGAGTTTGCATCTTTTCTCTTTTCTTCCTTATTTGTGCTGGGGAAAGTCCTATCCCAGTACCTGGTGTCATAGATTGGTGAGTCTGTGATTGAAGATGTCTCACTTTTGTGGAAGATGGGAGTTTCCTTACCACCTGTGACAATGAATGTCTTCATATTCCAAGTCTATCTTTGGAAGTGACCTATTCGCATCATGGGGGCAACATCTTCTGCCCCATTTCACGGATGTCTCTTTTGTCTATGGTAAAAATTTACTCTCAGCCTGGAAATTTGCCTCTGAGTCTTTCCATCAAAAGGCTTTGTGGTTTCTGCCACATTTGGAATAGGTGTATCCTTCAGAGGTCCTATCCACTGATGGCCAGACACGGATCCTTTGGTTTGACATCTAAAATAATCTTTAGAGAGCTCTCATCCTAAATAAATATCCTCTTGGTGCCTATGGAAAGATCAGATGGAATGAAGAAGAAGAAAAGAAATGGGAGAGCATTTCTGAGAGCAAAAATCTCCTTAAAAAGATTAGGAAACAGAGATCAGACTTAGAACAAAAGTTAAGAATTATAAAAGACACTCAGGCAGGTGTGGGACTTACGTAAACACTGATAGCCAGCAACTAATTTTAACAAAGCCCCCCAACCTCTGAACCCCAAGAATACACAAGAAGACTGTTTTACTGCCCCTTACTCTGTAACCAGTCCTCATCAGCTTCAGGCATTCCCATGCAATGCCCTTTGTGAACGCATTTTGGACCCCCACCACAAAGAAATCTGCACTTAAAAAAAAAAAAAACGTAAACAACAATTGTCCTGGGTTTCTGATAGTAAGCAAATGGGCTCCTAAATCCCTTCTCAGAGAAAATTTGCAACTTTTCTCTGTCCCTTGGAGTTGTAAATCTTACAATATTTTTAAAATGTAAACATCCAGGCCTGGCACGGTGGCTCACTTCTGAAATCCCAGCACTTTGAGAGGCCGAGGCAGATGGATTCCTTGAGCCCAGGAGTTTGAGATCAGCATGGGCAACACAGCAAAACCCCATCTCTACAAAAAAAAAAAATGCAAAAATTAGCCAGGCATGGTGGGGTGCACCTGTGGTCCCAGTTACTTGAGGGGCTGAAGTGGGAGGATTGCTTAAGCCTGGGACATCGAGGCTGTAGTGAGCCATGATCGCGCCACTGCACTCAAGCCTGGGCGACAGAGTGAGATCTTGTCTCAAAAAAAATAGGTAGATAGATAGATAGATGATAGACAGATAGATACATGCATACATATATACATACATACATGCATAGATACATAGATACATTCATATATCATACAAAACATCCAAAGAGATCATTCTTGGCCAAAGCCACCACCTGCAACCATCTGAGACTGAAGAGGGAAAAAGAGGCTTTTAGAAACAAATTACTACTTGGCATTTCCAAAGAGTCCTTCAATCAAAATTTAGTCTATGTCCATCATAAAATTATTTATCATGGGCCAATGAAAATCTTAAAAGTCTCTTCCACAAATAATAAAAAACTTTAGTCCTCATTAAACAGGTAACCTTAACTTGTCCGACTGCCAAAAACACAATTTGGATCTAACTATTGTATATAAACTAGTGAATTTTTTGTTACTGTGTTTGCCTGATTCATAGTTAAAAAATTTAAATGAAAGCTATAAGATCTCTATTTGCATTTGCCTGTACATTTGTCTATGTATGTATGCATATATCTTATGTATACGTGGTATTTTCTACCTTATAATAGTACTGTTAAGTTTAACTCATTAAATCCTGTAAAAGAACTCTGTTTTAATTTGTCTAAAATAAATTAAGCACTTATGTAATTTAAGTATTCCGAGAACTCTTAGAAAACTAGAATCCAATCCAATTTTTTTCATATTCACATGATCTGGGGTGATCTTTGGTGAATAAAGTTAGGTTAAGATTGCTGACTTAAGATTTTTGGTTAGGTTGGGTGCTGTGGCTCACACCTGTAATCCAGTACTTTGGGAGGCTGAAGAGGGAGGATTGCTTGAGCCCAGGAGTTTGAGACCAGCCTAGGCAATCTAGTGACACCCCATCACTACAAAAAATACAAAACTCAGCCAGGCATGTTGGTGAGAGGCTAAGGTGAAAGGATCACCTGAGCCTGGGAAGGTCGAGGCTTCAGCGAGCCATAACTGTTCCACTGTACTCCAGCCTGAGTGACAGCATGAGATGCTGCTTCAAAAAAAAATTGTTAGTTAAATAAAAACAGCATGTCTTCAGAGTTGTCAGCATTAAATATTATAAAGACATACGATTTTATTCTCTTGGGTTTACAAGTTAAAAATGTTATATTATCTCTACTAGGTGTTTAAGATTCAAAAATTATAAATTTAAGCTAAAAACCAAATGTACAATAAAAACAAATTGCTGGTGGGTGGGGCAGGAGGATCACTTGAGGCTAGAAGTTCAAGGCCAGCCTGGGAAACATGGTGAAATCCCCTCTGTACAAAAAATACAAAAATTAACCGGGTGTGGTGGCATGCACCTGTAGTCCTAGCTACTCGGGAGGCTGTGGCGGAAGGATCGCTTCAGCCCAGGAGGTGGGGGTTGCAGTGAGCCATGATAGCACAACTGCACTCCAGCCTGGGCAACAAAGTGACACCCTGTCTCAAAAATGAATAAATAAATAAATAAATACATTGCTGGTGTGTATCAAGCACACCAGTAAAAACAAATTTGGGGAGCCATGTGTTTAATCTTTTAGGTGCTTTGTTCTGTGATGTTTGATGCTTGCCTAATATACATGCATTATAAAATTGGTCAACAAGAAAAATAACTTAAGATGATGACTGGCTTTGTTTAATGTCTCGTGAAATTTTCATGAACAATTCATGCATAATTGTTAATAACAAGTGAATTAAATGAATGGGATAAAAGTTTAAAAATGAACTTTCCAACAATAACTATTATATGGTTTATTTATTTATTTATTTTGAAACAGAGCCTTACTCTGTCACCCAGGCTGGAGTGCAGTGGCACAATCTCAGCTCACTGCAACCTGCACCTCCCGGATTCAAAAGCAATTCTCCTGCCTCAGCCTCCTGAGTAGCTGGGACTACAAGCGTGTGCCACAAGTCCAGATGATTTTTTTGTATTTTTAATAGAGATGGGGTTTCACCATGTTGGCCAGGCTGGTCTTAAACTCCTGACCTCAGGTCATCCACTGGCCTTGGCCTTCCAAAGTGCTGGGATTACAGGTGTGAGCCACCGCGCCTGGCCTATTGCATGTTTTGTAATATGTCTGCTTAAAAATTAGTCCAAAATCTTTTTGGTAACTTGAAACCCTAAAAGTATACTAAATTACATCAAATGATAGGTAATCATTGAGTATCTAGATCATTAACAGATAATATAAAATACTGCAACATCAGTTGCTGAACATAAGTTCAAATTCATCTACTTTTGGCTTCTTAATTTTTACAGAGATACTAAAGATATTGGAACCTGTTAGTTAAAATATCTTTTGCCATATCAAAAAATTGTACTATAAGGAACTATGTATCTCAATTATGAAAGGGTGTATCCATGAATTTGCTAATCTACTATAAAATGTTGGTATGTGACAGTTCACAATTTTCACTGAGAATTTTCACATGATTTTCACTGAGAATGATGATTACTAAGGGTTAAGAATTCTAATCAATATATTTAACTACTGGGAATAATAAAGATAAAGGAAAAATTCTATATGCAAAGCATGCAAGGAAAATAAGACGTGCTTTGGTAATGAAAGGTATGAGGTATAAAGGGTGCATTTTTGTTAAGGGAAAGGAGAGTAATTTTGTTCTAGTTTAGGTGTTATCTTCTAAAGGATTCAAACAAGACTCTGACAAGTATTCCAAAGTACAGGTTCCTGAGAACTTTAAGATCACACCACTGGGCCAGACACAGTGGCTCACACCTGTAATCCCAACACTTTGGGAGGCCAAGGCAGGTGGATCATGAGGTCAGGAGTTTGAGATCAGCCTGGCCAACATGGTGAAACCCCATCTCAACTAAAAATACAAAATTAGCTGGGCATGGTGGTGCATGCCTGTAATCCCAGCTACTCAGGAGTCTGAGGCGGGAGGATCATTTTAACTCGGGAGGCAGAGATTGCAGTGAGCTGAGATCACGCCATTGCGCACCAGCCTAGGGGACAAGAGTGAAACTGTGTCTCCAAATATATATATATTTGGTGTCTCACGCCTGTAATCCCAGCACCTTTGGAGGTCAAGGCGGGCAGACTGCTTGAGTTCAGGAATTTGAGACCAGCCTGGGCAACATGGCAAAACCCTATCTCTACCAAAAATACAAAAATAAGCCAGGCGTGATGGCACATGCCTGTGGTCCCAGCTACTTTGGAGGCTGAGGTGGGAGAATCTCTTGAGTCAGGAGGTGGAGGTTGTAGTGAGACAAGATTGTGCCACTGCACTCCAGCCTGGGTGATAGAGTGAGACCTTGCCTCAATCACTCAATCAATAAAAGACTAATTTGATATTCCTTATTAAAAGGTCCAGCAAAGCAGACTTAAAAGAGCCTATATAGTCAATCACTATTCTTGCTGCACTTATCAGGTCAAGTTTAATGAGACAAGACTTACTTTGTAAACAAATAAGTCTTCCTTTGATGATCTTTTATAGAAATGAGGGTGATTATAGAGAGAAAATTTCTGTTTCCATGAGAAACTATAGCACACCCTTGTGGATTGTCAAATTCTAGCCATGTTCACTGTCTGAACATTTTGTTTTGTTTTCTCTTTTTACATCTTTGTAAACTGGATCCTGCTGTTCTGTGCTTTTTGTCAGTAATTAACATTTCCAATTATTCTCTCACCGCTTTGACTTGATGCCACTGAAAACTGAGACCTGACTGCCCAGGCCCTTATTGGGACTATATAAAAAGCCCTGGAAGCTGAAGCTGAGTCCATTCGTGCTCTGCTCTGAGAAAAAAAAAAATCATGACTGTGACACTGCAAATCAGGAAAATCAGTGGATTACCACTACCTATTCTCACTCTATCATCAAAAGATGCTTCCAATCCAACACCTAAAAACCTTAAATGATTGCCCTCTGGACTCAAAATCTGGGTTTGAAGTTTTTCTAACCATCAACCTTTGTTTTTCTTTTGTTTCCATAGACATGCCACCTCATAAGTGCCTGATTGCTCACACCACACGAAGACTTAGCTTATGTGGACGCTCTACTCGCAGCTTGGGAGTATGTCTTGACTTGGGAGTACCACTGCCTACAGAAATGAGACACACTGTTTAACTGGACTGATCTATTCCCAAGACTTTGAGACTAATTCAGCAGGATATGGAACAATGTGCTTAGATTTGTTCTTTTCTTCTTGTTTCATTCTGTTTTACTTCCTTTATAGATCTCTTCCCTTGCAGTAACCTGAGTCTCAACAGCTATCAACTTGATTTTTGATATATGAAATATCTTGAAGTTTCAAATGGGGGATAAAGGGTAACAGAATATGCTACCTCAGAATATACCATTTTGGTATGTTGATTATTTTAAGCTAAAGACAATTAAGAAGAAGCATATACAACAGGGGTCCCCATCCTCTGGCTGCAGGCTGGTACCGATCTGTGACCTGTTAGGAACTGGGCTGCATAGCAGGAGGTGGGCCATGGGCAAGCAAGCATTACTGCCTGAGCTCCACCTCCTGTCAGATCAGGGGAGGCATTAAATTCTCATAGGAGTGTGAACCCTATTGTGAAATACGCATGCGAGGGATCTAGGTTGCAGTGCCTTATGAGAATCTAACTAACATCTGATGATCTGCAGTGGAGCAGTTTCATCCCGAAACCATCCCCCACCATCTGTGGAAAAATAGTCTTCTACAAAGCCAGTCTTTGGTGCCAGAAAGGTTGGGGACCACTGATATACAAGATATACAAGAAAAGCTCTCTGCCTTCTTCCATTTGCCAAAAAGCAAGACATAAATTTATATTATTTTATTTTTATTTTCATGAATTGGGCAGGCTCCCGAGTCAGAGTAGACTCAGAGAGACTCCCAAGACATACATTTATAAAGGTGTCCCCTCTCTACCAGGGAGGGCAGAAGTCAATTACCACAGATGATTCTAGACCTTACCAGTTCAGAGACGGGGAATCTACATAACATACCTTGCTAGAACAACTTTTATCTTGCTTTAGTTTCCCCCTATGTTTACCTTCCTACAATTTGCCACCTCTAGAAGCCCAAAGTCCTTTTTGTTTGTCTTGCCACTTCCCTACAAATGTGTTGTTCTTTCGTTAAGATGCCAAATAACCCCAAATTGTAATCACCCCTGTGAGTCACTCATCACTGGGTGCTCACATGTATATAAGTGATACACATGTTAATAAACTTCTGCTTGTTTTTGTTAATCTTTTTTGTCAGTTTAATTTACAGGATCCCAGCCAATGAACCCAAGAAGGGTAGAAGAAAGAAAATGTTTCTTTCCCTATACTGCTTTACTGCAGGCTCCATAACAGCAGGCCAACCCACAGTCCAACCCACAGATTCACCTGTGGGACCCCAAACAAATCTGAAAACAAGTTTTGCATGTCTCTTCTCATTGCCTTAAAAAGACTCATTTTTTTCAGAAACTGGATGTATATGGAGATAAGGACAAAATCTAATGTCCAGTTCAAATATTCAGGAGGGAGCTTGAGTTTTTTTAACCTCTTCAATTGAAGTTACACGAAGCTGCGCAGTCTAGGTCTCTATCCTGTGCCATGCATTTTCCTCTCAAAGTAAAATTTTTTCATCTTTGCAACTCTGTTTAACTTTGTGACTCTCACTCAGCAATTATGGTGACTTAAAGTCTAATGAACTCACATTTGGTCATAGTCTGAATGCCTTTGTGGCTGTGGTGGAAATATACCCTCTATTCCAGCCTGGGGTGATCAGGAAAGGCCTTCCTGAAGGGATAACATTTGAGCAGAGACCAAAACGAAGTGATAAATGGCGGGGGCGGCAGGGGTGGGGGGGGTGGTATCAGGGAGGCACTGCCAGACCAGCATTGTTTTAGTAATCTTCATTCCTTGTAGGAATGAAATGTTCTTTATTCTTTTGGTTTTATTTTTTTCCTAAGGAAATCCTGTGCTTCTTGAAATGAGAAATCAAGAAGGAAAATACAGCTGGAGACTATTAATGATATTTTTGATTCAGTATATAAATGTGTTGACAAATAGGCATGGTTGAATGGGATATATTGATTTCAAAAAGATCATTCTGTGAGGCATTGCTGTATCATCCTAGGGAGTTAGGCCATGATTGTGCCTGATGCTTTAATGAAATGCAGGTTATTGACAAACTAAACTAAAAACCCGGTAAGTCAACCTTTGTAGCCCAATCTAGCTGCCTATGGGAGGCTTACATGGGAAAGCAGTGTAAAAATACTTATTTTAATGTGATTGACTCCTCACTGCAATCTATAAACTTTAAGGGAAGAAAAAAAATTTTTTCCTTTATCCGTCTTAGGTTCATTTCCTAGGGTCTGGAAATTAAACCCATAAAAGATTAACAAGAAAACAGTTGAGCTCTGCATGAGAGTCTCAAAAGGAAATGAGACTTGAGACTCAGGAGACAGCTAGATGATAGAGGCTTATATATCTTAGGCTAAACAAAGGGAAAGGGATTATGGGAAGGGGAGGAGAGGAAGTGTCTAGTAAATAAGGGTTCTCTGGTTATGCAGCTAAGTCTCTCAGGTGATAAAAGATGTTTCCAGGAGTAGCTCTCTTCCTGGTATAGAGATACCTTTACAAATGGAAATTTCCTTTATAAATGTAAATTTCCTTTACAAAAGGGAAATTTGTACTCTATTTTTAGACAGTGAGGGAGAAGTAAAAAGCTTTTCCTGCATCTGGTTCTCAATGGTCTTTAGCTAAAAATAATGTATATGCCAAAGAGGCATATTTTGAGGTGGCATATTCTGGTACCCTTCAAAACTTTATTAACTGTGCAGGGGTAAATACCACAAGAGAGATTTCTAATGCTCCAGCAGTACTCACCCTGCAGTTTCTTTCCCACTTGTAACAGTATTTTCATTTCAGAGGCCAATTCTATTTGATTTTATTGGGCATTAGGATTAAAATCTGGTGGAAGATGAAGCTGTTTGAGAGAGTAGAATCCCTGGATGGCTCAGCCAGAAGCCCTGGGGGCTCAGGCCAGAAACTCCTACAAATATCAGGATACTAAGGCTTCCTGCCTTTGTTGCTGATGTTGGAAGATAAAACACATGGACTGAATGCTGTTAGCTTTAAGATGTCCTAGTCTAGATATCTCACTCAACAAATGAGGAAACTGAGGCATATATGATGTATAAACTTGCCTGATGTCATATAACCAATTTTGTGGCCAAACTGAATGTTCCAGAGCTCTTTCTTTCCTTTCTTTCTTTCTTTCTTTCTTTCTTTCTTTCTTTCTTTCTTTTCTCTTTCTGTCTTTCTTTATACAGAGTCTTGCTCTGTCACCCAGGCCGGAGTGCAGTGGTGCAATATCGGCTTACTGCAAGCCCCTTCTCCCAGGCTCAGGTGATTCTCATGCCACAACCTCCCAGGTAGCTGGGATTACGGGCATATGCCACTGCAGCAGCCTGTAATTTTTGTATTTTTAGTAGAGATTGTGTTTCATCATGTTGGCCAGGCTGATCTAGAACTCCTGGCCTCAAGTGATCTACCCACCTTGGCCTCCCAAAGTGCTGGGATTCCAGGCGTGAGCCACCATGCCCAGCCCCCAGAGCTATTTTCAAATAACCTCAAGGATTCTTTAAATTCTGCACTTTTACAGCCATGTCTCCAAAGAAGATGCAGGTGAGTGCCTGAAAGAAATTTGACATCTTCAAATGCAAAGAAATGGTCATGCAGACTCATATGAACTGTCTTGGGGAGGAGAAGGAGAAGGAATCCTGGGTCTGGCTCCACTACCCACCACCATAGGGAAGAAAACCCACATCCCCCGTCATTTTCTCATAGGGCAACTTGCCCTAAGATGTTCTCATGTAAATAAAGGTATTATCTGTAAATATTTATGAATAATTGGATATGCTCTGAAACAGAATTGTGTTGAGGGGAAAAAGCTTCAACTTGGACATTAATGGAATCAGGTCAAAAACATAAACGTTTACTATAGGAGGAAAGAACAAATCCTCGCTTATACATCATGTACCTATTGTGTCCCCAGGTCAGCAGTACACTGCACCAAGAGGGATATAAGAAAAAAGGGGACCTCAACCCTATTTCCTCCTTTAAGGGAGCCCATACTGTAGCTGGGATAAGAAGATGAAGGAGCCTAGGATTTTAGGAAGCTTAAGAAGGATTAGCTTGTTCTATTTGTACTCCAGGCACTAAGATGATGAGAGAGAGCCAGAGAGACTATGATGGCAGCAGTGGCCCATTTGCAGCAGCCGCTGCCAAAATGCTGGCTACAGTGGGTAGGCATGGCCAGGGCTACAAGCTACAGGGGGCTGGTGGGAGCCAGAGACAAGCAGGAGCCCTATCCCTTCCACGTTGTTAGGGAGGGAGCTCCCCTAGAGCTGCTGCAGCTGCCCTGCCATGGCTCCAGACTCAGACCTCCCTGTGCTCTTGGGGGCTGGAAGCAGGTAGGAGACCCACCCTCCTGGGCACAGCTGCAACTACCTAAGCCACAGCTGTAGACCTAGACATCTCTGCACTCTCAGGGGCCCAGGAAGACCCCTCCTCCTCCCACAGACTCAGAGGTATCTGCTCCTTCTGCCTGGCATCTCCCCGCTCCTGGCACCCACTCCAATCTCAGACCAAAGTTAGGGCCAAGCCCAGGTGCTATCATAACCTGGTCATATGTGTGCACACTCCAGGCAGTGCTGACATGCCAACCCCCTGCCCCTCAGTCCCCTCCAGATTTTGGACACTGACAAGCACAGGAGGAAGGCCAAGGGGGTGCTGAGGGCAGCTCCATGCTGGCTGGCAAGCACTCCTTGGCACAAACAGCCTGAACACCATAGAAAGCTGTAAGAGACAGGCTCTGGGGTGGAAAGCAGTGGATCCTTGATGAAGCCCCACCTTCAGGCTGGAGAAGGCCCAACGCCTGGAAACTAGGCCTCTAGTCCCGCTGACTGGAGGGGGAACCAGTGATGCTTTTTCCTGGGTTCACCCATGGCTGCCTATGGACCAATCAGCAAACATTTCCTCCCCTCTGAGGCCCATGAAAACCCTGGACTCAGCCAGACTCTGGGAGATAGCACCATAACCTGCTTGCAGAGAAGAGCTTCTCACTCCAGGGCCTCCTCTCTGCTGAGAGCTGAACACTCAACAGGATGACCTGACTTCAGAGAGGAGCTACCTACTCCAGGGTCTGCTCTGAGCTATTTGGTTACTCAATAAAGATCCTCTTCACCTTGCTCAGCCTCCACTTGTCCACATTCCTCATTCTTCCTGGACACGGGAAAGAACTCATGAGCCGCTGAATGACAGAGCTGAAAGAGTTACAACACAAACAGGGCTGAAACACACCTCTTGCTCACCACATTACAGGCAAAGAAGGAAAGAAGAGCTGCAGTCCTTTGGGGATCCCAGACATGGGAGCTCCCTGAGCCAGGATTTTGACTCCCTCTTTGGAGTCCTGCAGTTCCTGGAGTCTCCAAGCTTCCAGGCACCACTGTTGCCCAATGCCAGCCATGGAAGTGCTTGCTCTGTGCCTGGTCCAGCTGCAGCCTCGCAGTGAGCCAGCATCTATTCCAGCACCTGGAGCTGCCTATCCCACTGCAGCAGCCAACATGCTTGACTATATGCAGTGGCTGGACCCCACACTTGCTTCCTCATACACCCCTTACTGTCCCATGCCTGGCTTGTCCTTGACAGGTGTGGGATCAAGGGCAGTAGCATGAGCCAAGCACAGCCTGCCAGGTCGAGTAGGTGGAACCAGCCCAGTGGGCCTGAGCAAAAATTGGGCAAGAGCAACTAGCCACAGAAATTTCCAGCCAGAAAAGCAGCACCCCAGGAATCCCATGGCAACTGTAGAACTAATCCACTGACAAGTTAACAGAAGTGGTTGTGATGCCCCTTCTTTGGAGTGATTCAGAGATGAGGTGGGAGTTGTTCATGAAAGGAGTTAAACTCTGTAAAGTATTTGGAAAGATGCATTCAGAGCCAAATACGAGTGACCTATTGCCTGTGACACAGCCCTCAGGAGATCCTGAGAACATGTGCCCAAAGTGGTTGGGCTACAATTTGGTTTTATACACTTTAGGGAGACATAAGACATCAGTCAGTACATAGAAGATATACATTGGTTCCGTCTGGAAAGACAGGACAACTCCAAGTGTAGGGGTGCTTCCAGGTTATAGATAGATTCAAAGATTTTCTGATTGGCAATTGGTTGAAAGAGTTAAGTTATTGTCTAAAGACCTGGAATCAATAGAAGGGAATGTCTGGATTAAGATAAGGGGTTGTGGACACTGGGGTTCCCATTATATAGACAGAATCAATAGAAAGGAATGTCTGGGTAAAAAAGGAGCTGTGGAGACACAGGTTCTCATTATGCCAATAAAGCCTCCAGGTAGTAGGCTTCAGAGAGAATAGATTGTAAATGTTTCTTGCCAGAGCTAATTCTCTCCTGGATCAGGGAAAAGGCCTGGAAAAGGAAATGGATTCTCTTCAGAATGTAGGTTTTCCCCACAAGAGACAGCTTTGCAGGACTATTTCAAGATATGGCAAAGAAACATAATTTGTGGTAAAATACTTTGATTTCTTTCAGGGCCTGCTATCTTTCATGTGATGCTACACTAGAGTCAGGCTGGAATTCGATATCTTATTGCTAAAAAGAGTCTGCTTTGTCAGTCTTAAGGTCTGTTTTAATGTTGCTCAGCTGTGCCAGAATTCTAAAAGGGAGGAGGGTATAATGAGGCATGTCCGACTCCTCCTTCCCATCATGACCTGAACTAGTTTTTCAGGTTAACTTTGGAATGCCCTTGGCTGAGACAAGGGATCCATTCAGATAGTTGGGGGCTTAGAATTTTATTTTTGGTTTACAGAGTTGACAAAGAATTACCAGATGGAACAGCATACATGGTCAATATTAGGAATGAGAGAGGTGACATCACTACTGATTCTATTAAAAGGGTAACTAGGGGAATATTATAATATTAAAATTATATTAAAAGGAGATTTAAGGGAATATTGTAAACTTCACACCAATAAATTTGAAAATAGTCAACACAGCTTTGGAAAAGAGGAACAAAGTTGGGCTAACACTACTTAATTTCAAGACATCATAAAGCATGTTAATTTTTTATTGCTGCCATAACAAATTATCACAGACCTTTAAAACAACACAAATTTTTTAAGTCACAGTTCCTGTAAGTCAATAGTTCAGCTGGGCTATGAATCCACTTCCAAGGTTATTCAGGTTGTTGACAGAATTTAGTTCCTTGCAGTTACAGAAATGATGTTCTTGTTGCCTTGCTGGCTGTCAACTAGAAGCCACTCTTTGCTCCTAGAGTCCTCTTTGGTCCTTTCATGTGGACTCCTCCATCACAGAGACAGCAACAGTGTGTGGAATCCTTCTTACTCTTGGAATCTCTCTTATTTCTCACATCTCTCTGCTGCATCTCGCCTACCTGACTCTATTGCCTTATCTCTCTGACTGCAGCCACAGAAAGTTATCTGCTTTAATGATTCATGTGGTTAGATGGGGCACATCCAAATAATCCAAGATAATTTCCCTATTTTAAAGTACATAACTTTATTTATATCTGCAAAGTCCTTCTTGCCAGCCAGGTGCACCTGGCTTAGGCCTGTAATCCCAGCAATTTGGGAAGCAAAAGCGGGAGGATCATTTCAGCCCAAGAGTTTGAGACCAACCTGGGAAACAGAGTGAGACTCCATCTCTACAAAAAAAAAAAAAAAAAAAAAAATAGCCAGGCATGGTGGCATGTGCTTGTTGTCCCAGCTACTAGGGAGGCTGAGATGGGAGGATCACTTGAGCCTAGGAGGTCCAGCCTGCAGTGAGCCAAGATCGCACCACTGCCCTCCAGCCTGGACAACAGAATGCAACTCTGTCTCAAAAAATAAATAAATAAAATAAAAAATTTTTTAAAGTCATTTTTGCCAATGTAACATAACAAATTTGGAAGACGATCCAAGGTAGCCAAATAGAAACAGCTCTGAGGAATATCTTTGTCGTGTTCTCTGTATTCCCTGGACTTGAATATTGGCCTGCCTTAAGTTGGGGAAATTTTCCTGGATAATATCCTGAAGAGTATTTTCCAGCTTGGATTCATTCTCTTCGTCACATTCAGATACACCTATCAAACGTAGATTAGGTCTTTTCACATAGTCCCATATTTCTTGGAGACTTTGTTCATTCCTTTTTACCCTTTTTTC
>CAUYQU010088875.1:0-11519 GCA_963574635.1 Cheracebus regulus | reverse complement strand
ACGAGTCGCGCTGGCGACCCGTGTGGCTCCTCTGCCGGGAATCTCCTGGTCTGTGGGCTACAAAAATTCGTCAGAAAGTGCGGCGTCCACTCGTTCTCTGCGCTTTCACTGGGAGCTACATTCCTGAGCTGTTGCTAATCGGCCATCTTGGATCTCTCCTCTCAAGAAAGCAATTCAAGGCATTTTAAAATGTTATATACATATTCAAAATTGTCTTTATTTAAATCAAAACATTGGTCAGAATATGTTGTCTCTCAAACATGCTTCTCTTCCCTCCTTGCCTTTGATTATACTATTTCATCCACCTGTAACACCCATATCCAGCTTTCAGCTTCTCTTCCTTCTTCCAACAATCTTACTAAACTCCAATTCAGATTTCCAGGGCAAACACAATCTTCTTTATGGTAATATCTTACGTGTCTCTTGGATTGAATTAATCTCTCTCCCCTATGCTCCAGACTATGTGAAGTTATGGATATTTATCTAGTGTGCCTTATATTTCTGCTTCCCCCAAGAAGTTGGAAAACATGCCTAATTTTTTATATTACAAAGTGCCACAAATGAAGAAGGTGCTACATAAATGTTACTGACAACAAAACAAAACAAAACTCACAGTTGTGTTTTTCTGTTTCACCATAGAAACATCCTCTACAGCAACTCTTTATAAATTCTGTTGCCATTCCATTCAATTTCCAATATCCAGCAAAAGATACAAACTTCCAATCTTAGTATTAATCTGTGGGTAGAACAGAAAACAAATTAACATGCTTGTCATGCTTAATGCCATTAGATGTTACTAAATAAACCATATTATCTGTCTAAGACATAATGAGGATTCTCAAGCAAAAATACTTAAGAGGAAGACAGATTTTTGTATCTGTATGAAATGTTGTATAACTTATTTATAAGTTGTTAAAATGACATGTTTAGAAATTACTAAATAAACAATCTCAATGTTAAAATCTGGAAAAAATGAGAAAAATCTCATTCTTAATTTTCTTTCAGAAAAAATAAGATGGAAAATTGAGTGGAGAGATACAGAGTAACAAGGGGGGGAGGATGTGTTTATGAGAAAGAGAAGGGACAGTGTGGAAAAAGAAGAGCAACATGGAAGAAACACAGAAAAACAGAAAAAAAGAGAGAAAGAAGAAAAAAAGAAAGAGGTAAACTAGGACTTTTGCTGACAAAACAGCAAGAAACCTAAGACAAGAGCACACAGAATTAGGAAGAGATGTGTGGGAAGGGAGCTGAAAAGGAGAAGGTCAAAAACAAGTGGGAGCAAACCTAGAAATAGAGAGTGGAGACTAGACAGTAGGAGAGACAGAGTGAGCTGAGGAACAGCGAGAGATAAGAAGTAAAGAAGGAAAGAGTAGAATGAAGCGGAGAGAGAGGGAAGGGGAAATGAAGATGACAGCAAGATGAGAGGTATAAAAGGGCAGAGAAATCAAAGAAGGAAAAAGGACGTAGAAAGAGGTAAGAAAAGGAGAGGGGAAAACACAAAATGCAAAAGAAAAAAGGAGATAAAAATTGTTCAAAGAAACAGTAAATGTTAGAAACTGAAAAGAGGATGAAAGGTGAGAAAAGGGGAAAAAGATTGAGATAGAGAAGCAGAGTAAATTTAGGAGCATTGGTCAAAGAATACAAAATCACAGTTTTGATAGGAGAAATAGGTTCTATAGCTCTATTGTACTGCATGGTGACTATAGCTAATGAAGATCTGTGGTCCTCGAGAGATGCTAAGGCTAGATGTTTAATGTTCTCGCTGCAAAAATAACTATGTCAGGTAATGTAGATGTTAGCTAGTTTTAACCATTTCACAATGTGTAGGCACTTCAAAACATCACATTGTTTATAATGAATACATACGATTTGGTCAATTTAAAAAGTAAAGAAAAAGCTTATCAAAAGAAGTAAAGACAGAGTGGTAAAGAAGATAGGGTTAGAGAGTTAGGAGAATATGAGGATAAACAAAAACAGACTAGGAGAAAGGGAAATGAAATTAAAAAGTTGATAGGGAAAGAAACTAGGTATCGTAAAGAAAAGCTTATTCATTATTATATTCTAATAAGTACATATATAGTATAACTAAAAAAAAATTTTCTCTTTCACCTGATCTATCTTAATCTATGTCCAAGCAAAAGTTGAAAGAAAATATGACACTCCATAAAAAGTGTAAGAAAACATTCACTTCCTCCAGATCAATTATTCCGGCAATTCAAAGGCCCTATAATGGGTACCAATAAACAAATAAACTGTATACTTTATGAATTATTTTAATCTTTAGAATTATATTAATAGAAAAGTATACCTTAAGCACCACATCACATACACACAAAAAGATACCACAAATAAGATATAGTGCAAATAAAGAAAGTCTATTTTATATTTACCAGTAAATTAAATTGTATAAGAACTGCATGTCCAATTTCTCATCGTCCTTGGTCTCAGTGTCTTTGTTCTAATTGCACTCTCTTCATTTATGCCTACTTAAACTCCATACATTTTTTACAGGAGATTTTAAACATATGCGAAGAAGTATAACAAAACCCTAACCAATCAGATTAAAATAATTATCAATTCATATTGTTAATCTTATTTTGTCTCTGCCTCCCCAATTACCCTGTCCTTTGGATTATTTTGAAATAATTTCTAAACATATAATTTCATCCATAAATACATAAATAATGACCTCTAAAACATGTGGCAAAGGACTCAAGAGTTAACTTCAAAGGGCTCTCACTGGCTGAAGGTGAATCATTTCAAGTATTAATACAAACAGTATCTGTAATAAATGGTAACATATCAAATCTTTCTAAAATGTTGCTCTTTTTAAAGATAACCATAATAGTATTATCATGTGTAAAATAACTAATACAACCAACTACTCGGTCACTGTTCAAATTTCTGCTATGGTCTCAATTTGTATAGTTGTTTTGTTGAAATTAAGATCAAAATTTAAATTGTTCCATCTTTTGTTATTATAAATGGTGCCAGCCAGGTGCAGTGGCTCCCAGCACTTTGGGAGGCCAAGGCGGACAGATCACGAGGTCAAGAGATCGAGACCATCCTGGCCAACATGGTGAAATTCCATCTCTAGAAAGAAAAAAAAGAAAGAAATGGTGCCACAGTAGCTTGGTGCACACATATTTCTTAGATATTTCTCAGTATGTATCTGTAAGATAGATTCCTAGAGATAAGACTATGGGGTCAAAAGGTGTATGTATGTAATTTTACTTGTATTGCCAAAATTCTCTCTGAAGCTACACCATTTTGCATTCCCAATAGCAATATATAAGAGTACCTTTTTCTGTTACCAACAAATGCATTGTCAAACTGATGAACTTTTGCCAGTGTGATAGGAAAGAAATGATATATTGTGTTGTTTTAATTTACATCTATTATAAGTGATGTTGAGCTTCTTGTCATATAAGATTAATCTGTAACTATATGAATTCTGTTCATTATCTCTTGCCGATATTTTCATAAAGCTGTTGGTCTTTTTCTTCTCCAGTTTTTGGAGCTCTTTAGATATTTGAGAGATTAACACTTAGTCCATGATATAAGTGGCAAACATCCTTCTGGTTTGTCATTTGTCTTTTTGCTTTGATTATGGTGTTTTCTGCTATGCAAAAGTATGTGTGTTTTACAGATCACAAAATAATTTACCCATGTTTTCTTCCAGTACTTAGTATGTTGTTATTTTCTATACTGACATCCTGTTACATAGTATGAGAAATGGATTCACACTTACCTCTTCCCTATTGGCTATCTCATTAGCACAAACACCACATATTAAAATTCCCTATTTTCTACACTTACAGGACGCTCCCTTTAGTACACATTAAATTTCCATATGCAATTGGGTTTATGTGCATTTCTATTCTAATTGTTCTGTCTACTCTTGTACCAACAGTATATCATTTTAATCTTAAAGGCTTATATCATGTTACAACATGTAGCAAGATAAGTCATCTTTACCACTCTTCACTTTCTGCATTTTCTTAGCTGTTCTTGAAAATGAACTTTATAATCTGCCTAGCCCTAGGAGAAAAAATCTAATGGTACTTTCATCAGGATCATATTAAATTTATAAATTATTTTTTAAAAACTGACATCTCTAAGAATATTGAGTCTTCCTACCCAGAACATAGTATATCTTTATATTTGTTCAAGTTTATGGTTGTGCCTTTGGGAGTTTTTATAGTTCTCATAAAAATTCTGAAGATTTCTCATTAAGTGTATGCCTATATAATTTGCTTGGCTACCATAAATGGCATCTCTTCTTCCATTACAACTTGTGACTGATTTTTTTTTTTTCTCTGAAAACTTTGTTTTAATACAATTGAACATTTCATCCTCCCCTCAACAGTAATCAAAGCAAACATTTTATCATTATTTTATCATTATTATTCTTGCTATAGCAAACTAAATTCCAGGAATGTAAGAAAGTCTGACTTGGAAATATTACATAGGAAAAGGCTGAAGTAACGCATCACATTTTTTAGTTTTTCCTTGAAAGTATACATTGACATCACTTATCTGATAGCAGCACTGCTGGTTTTGAGTGAGTTTGTTTTGTTTTCTGCTAGAGGGGATGCAGTATGGTAGTATATCTTTGAAACAAATTAAGAAGATAGTAACAAATAACAGAAGAAATACTTCTACACGTGTATTTTCTGTGGGCAATAAATATAAGTATATAATTATGAAGAAATATGCCTCAACTATGCTTTTTAAAATTTCTCAAGGTTTACTGGTTTGTTTTTCCTTTTTTTTTTTTTGAGACAGTGTCGGGCTCTGACACCAAGCTGGAGCACAGTGGTGCAATGCCGGCTTACTGCAACCTCCGCCTCCCTGTTCAAGTGATTCTTCCGCCTCAGCCTCCTGAGTAGCTGGGACTACCAGTGCACACCACCATGTCCAGCTAATTTTTGTATTTTTTAGTAGACACAAGGTTTCACCATGTTGGTCAGGATGGTCTCAATCTCTTGACCTCGTGATCCACCCTCCCGGCCTCCCAAAGTGCCGGGATTATAGGTGTGAGCCACCGTGTTTTGTTTTGTTTTGTTTTTTTTTGACACAGAGTGTCACTCTGTCACCCAGGCTGTAGTGCAGTGGCGTGATCTCAGCTCACTGCAACCTCTGCCTCCCCAGTTCGACTGATTCTCCTGTCTCAGCATCCTGAGTAGCTGAGATTACAGGGGTCCAGCACCACACCCAGCTAATCTTTGTATTTTTAGTAGAGATGTGTTTCACCATGTTAAGCAGGCTGGTCTCAAATTCCTGACCTGGTGATCCACCCACCTTGGCCTCCCAAAGTGCTGAGATTACAGGTGTGAGCCACCACGCCAGGCCTATTTTTAAAATGTATACATTTTCAAAGGCCCTGTTCAGCCCCAGCCTATCAGAGTAAAACATTCCTTAACCACCCAAATCAAACGAATATTCTCTCATCTCTAAATCTCTAGTGCCTTAAAAAAAAAAGTTTAACATTTTTCTTAACATTTGATGAGATCTTATTCTAGCTCCCCTGTTAGAATATAAACTGTTCAAAAACAATATTGTACTCACTTTCTGCTTAGCACTCAGCACACTATATGATGCTGGAAATGTAGTTGAAACTCAGCAAATACCTAGTTGATAGATAAGGAAACAAAGTACAACAACTATCTCCTATAAAAACTCACAATATGTTCATCAAACCACATCTCTGACCCCAATCAGCTTGCAAATACTTAACGTTAATCATGACAAGAATGTGAAAGAATTGGTTAAAAATGACTACTACTTTAAGGGGAAAAGTCCTCAATGCTGATGGCCTTGAGACATCCAAAATGAGTTGAGGAAGATGGAGGAAGGTAGTAGAGAGACAAATTTATATGAATAAAATGTGAAATCTGTTTAAAATGAACACCCAGTAATACACTACAGGAAAGACAGTCAAAAAACACATGGGTACATTTTCTTTTGTACAAAATGGAGTAACAGGGATAGATTTACCCTATCACCTGAAAAACAAATAAAATAAATAAAACACCAATTTTCAAGACATTGGCTATCAGACAGCAAAGAATTGACAAATAGGAATGAAATGAGGTAAACTTACTCCCTTGAGGGAATTTCCAGGCCATGGAAACTTACCCAGGAAAAGCCCAGTAGATTTTCTGAAATGAAGAGACAAAGGTGAGAGTTTCTATAACAGACTACTATAGTATAAAGAGGTACATACAGAGAACTACAGAGATCAGTAGAGGGTCCCACTCAAGTATTCAACATTGTACTGATCAGAGCACAAACAAAAGGAAGCTACACAAGCCTAGGGGGAAAACACCATAAAAAATTACAAAAAAACATACACAACCAGTCCTCACCGAGGTCAGGAATGATGCCTGTCCCCACAAATCAGACTAGAAATGGGATCAAATTGTTTACCCAAAACTGTATCCCAAAGCAAAATATATTTACGGAAATCCAAAAATATTCAGCATACAAGGTAAAATTCACAATGTCTGGTAACCAATAAAAAAAGTTACCAGGTATACAGACAGCAAAAAATATATAGAACCCGTAACGAAGAGGAAAAAAAAAACAATCAATTAGAAACAACCTAGAATTGCGACAAGGCAGTTGAGGACACTAAAATAATTACAGCTGGACTCAATATGTTCAAAAGGTTAAGTAGAGATGTGGAAGATATAAAAAAGACCCAAATCCAATTGCTAGAGATGAAAACTATAATATCTGAGACGGAAAATATACTGGATGGGATTAATACCAGACTAGATATTGCAAAAAAAAAAAAAAAAGATTAATGCACTTGAAGGTAAAGATTAACTAAAATGAGACACAGAGAAAAGACTAATGTCAAAATGATAAAAAGCATCTGTGACCCATGGGACAATTTCAAGTGACCCAAAATACTTAGGTTTGGGGTCCACAAAGACGACTGGAGATGGGGGGAGGGTATATTGAAGACATAATGGCCAAAATTTTCCAAACTTGATAACTACAAACCACAGATCTAAGACCCTTCGCAAACACTAAGCTCAGGAAACATGAAGAAAACTACACCAAGGCACACCATAATAACATTATTCGAAAACAGTGATGAGAAAATCTTAAAAGCACCTAGAGAAAGAACACATGTTATGTACATCAGAGCAAAGATTAAGAATAGCAGTATATAGCCAGGCATGGTGTCGCACACCTGTAATCCCAGAACTCAGGAGGCTGAGGTATAAGAATCGTTTGAACCGGAGAGGCAGAGGTTGCAATAAGCTGAGATCACGCCACTGCACTCCAACCTGGGCAACAGAGTGAGACTCTGTCTCAAAAAACTAGTTAATTAATTAAAAGGAATAGTAGTATAGTTCAACAATGGAGCAAGATCTTTAATGTACTGAAAGAAAACACCCATCAACCTAGAATCTGACACTCAGAGAAGATCTTTCAAAAATGAAGGTGACATAAAGACTTCTTCAGACATAAAAAGTTAAAAGAACATATTACCAACAGATCCACACCATAAGACGTGTTAAATTACATCTTTCAGGCCAAAGGATAATACCTGATAGAAATATGAATCCACACAAAGGAATAAAGTGTACCATGAGTATAAATATGGGATTATTATTTAGATGTCTTTACAAGTTTAAAGTTTAGACAAAAAAAAACACTGTGACAAAAGTTTTGTAACATATATAAAATTAAAATGTATTACATCAGTAGCACAAAGGCCACAGGGAGAAATAAAAGTAAATAATTATAAGGTTCTTATAGTATATACGATGTGGTAACATATCATTTGACGACTGACTGCGCAAAGTTAAAGATATGTACTATAAACCCTAACACAACCACAAAAGTAAGAAAACAGAGTTACAGCTTATAAGCCAACAAAAGAGATAAAATGGAATAATTTTAAAGTAATTAATAAAAGAAAAAACAAAGTTGAAAGACTTTCAAAATTTACTACAAAACTAGTCATAAGGACAATGTAATATTAGTATAAGGCAAATAAATCAATAGAATTAAATTTAGAGCCCAGAAATAAACCCTTACATTTGTGGTCAATTGATCTTTAACAAAGGTACCAAGAAATATTAAAGGGAAAGAAAAAGTCCTTTCAACAAATGGTGCTAGGACACTGAATATCCACATGTCCTTTCTACCAAAAAAAAAAATCTGGATCCTTGCCTCACCCCATGTACAAAAACTAACTCAAAATCACACACCTATATGTGAGAGTTAAAACGTCAACCCTCTTAGAAGAAAACATATGAGCAATTCTTTGTAAACCTGGGTTAGGCAATAATTTTTTAGACACAACACATAAAGCACATGTGATCAAAGAAAGATTTGATGTATCAGACTTCACTGAAATTAGAAACTTTGTGCTTTAAAGGACACTATTAAGTAAGTGAAGAGACCACTCAGAGACTAAGAGAAGATATTTGCAAATCATACATCCAATAAAATATGGATTATAACCAGCATATATAAAAAGCTATTACAACTTAATAATAAAAAGAAAAGTAATCCAGTTAAAAAACTGGCAAAAGATTTGAACAGACACTTCTCAGGAAAAAAAACTACAAGTACCCAAAAAGCATATGAAAACATGCTCAATACCATTAGTTATTAAGGAAGTTCAAATTAAAACTATAAAAAGATAATAATACACATCGGTTAAAAAGGATAAAATTACAAAGACTGACCATTCCAAATGTTTATAAGTATGTGACAAGTAGTACTCTCCTATTTTACTGGTGGGACTATAAAATGGCATGACCACTTTAGAAAACAGTTCAACAGTTTCTAAAGTTGAACATATGCCTGCTACATGATCCAAACATCCCATTCCTACATATTTACTCAAGAAAAAAGCAAAATGTCTACACAAAGACTTGTACACTAGTGTTCATAACAGCTCTATTCAAAACAGCCAAAAACTGAAAACTATCAAATATCTATCCACAGATTACTTCATTCAGAAAACGAACTGGTTCAATGAAACACTGCTCAGCAATAAAGTAGTAAACTGGTTAAACATGTAACAACATGGATGAATCTCAAAATAATTATGCTGGACAAAAGAATGCCAACAAAAAGAGTATGTACCATACAGATACACCATATTCTCTTGTATTTGCTTTATTAATAACAAAGCCATATTTCAGTTGTCTTATTTTATTTTTAATTTAGCTTTTTCTATCTTATTAATACTGATTTGCAGCTGAACTCCACTGCATGATTCAATTTATATAAAACTGTAGAAAATAGAAATTAATCAATAGTAACAAAAAGTAGATCAGAGGCTGCCTCAGGACAGTGAGGAGTGGGGAGATAAAGGGCAGAGAGGGACAGGAAGGAAGGCGTGGAGGGACAGGAGGAAATCTTGGGGGGAGATATATTCATTATTATGATTGTGGTGACGGTTTCATAGGTACATACATATATGAAAACATCAAATTGTAGACTTCAAGTATACGTAACTTACTACATATCAATTATACCTCAATAAACCTGAAACAAAATAATATATAAATTATGGAACATTAACAGAAAAAGAGGCCTAAGAAACATTAATAGAACAGAAGACCTAAGAAATCATTTTATCAAAGTACTTCTAATTTTATCCATAGAAAATAATGAGTCCAGCAACTAGATAATGTTAGATTCAGAACCAAACCCTAAGTTTCACAACTTTTTCTAACATATCCCGTTGCTTTAGATAGGGTATGGGCGGAAGAGCAGGACCAGTCAGATTAACATACTATGTGCTGGCTATCTATATAGTTATATGTTTGCTTTTTTTAGTAACAAGGAGAAGCAAATATAAATGTTTAAAAGTATATTGCTTAGGTTCCAATCCTATAACTTTCACTTACTAGCTATTTGACCTTAAATCTGTTACTTAACCTCTCTAACCTTCAACTTCTTTATCAATTAAAAAAAAAAACAACAAAAAAAAAACCAAAACACTTCTTAAGACTACTGTGATGATCAACCAAAGTAATGCACGTAAAGTACAAAACTAGTGGCTGGGCTGTTTCAAGAATAAATGTTTGCTGCCATCAGCATCATCCTTATTATATTTATTATCATCAGATTCTACTTACAACCTATCTGATTCATGCTTGGCACTTTATCCAATGCCAGGAATGATATGAGGACATTAGCTAGAACATTCTAGTATAAAGACAGACTGTGAAAAGTCTTAAATACTTCCATATCAACAGATAAAAGCTATAAGCACCCTAGTCACTTTAACTCCTTCCTAGGTACTCCTGAGGTAAATGTCTGAGAAAGCAGAGGCCTCCATGACTTTGTTCTAATACTGTGGTCAGTGCTCATGCTGGCTAAGTTGTTAAAGTATTCTTAATAATCACTCCCTGTTTGAGGTTCCCGAGGACTTATTTGCCTCTGCTGGCCTGACATAGTCTAGGTAAACATAGGCCTAGCCTGGGTGACAGAGTGAGGCCCTGTTTGAAAAATAAAAAACGCAAGACAAAAATCTGTATCTCTATTGATTTTTTTTCTGCTTGTTTTATATGGTACTAAAAGAGATGCATCTAAAAAGAAAACTCCAAGGGCTGGGCGCGGTGGTTCATGACTGTAATCCCAGCACTCTGGGAGGCTGAGGCAGGTGGATTACGAGGTCAAGAGATCGAGACCATCCTGGCCAACATAGTGAAACCCCATCTCTATTAAAATACAAAAATTAGCTGGGCATGGTGGCACACACCTGCAGTCCCAGCTACTCAAGAGGCTGAGGCAGGAGAACTGCTTGAACACAGGAGGTGGAGGTTGCAGGTTGCAGTGAGCCAAGATTGTGCCACTGCACTCCAGCCTGATGCCTGGTGACAGAACGAGACTCTGTCTCAAAAAAAAAGAAAAAAGAAAAAGAAAAAAGAAAACTCCAACTATGACTGTGGATATATCTATTTCTCCTTTTAGTTCTATCAGATTTGTTTGATATATTTTTATTCGAATTTATGAGGTGCATACAAATTTAAATTTATTAAATAATCTCCCTTTTGATCTCTAATAATATTTCTAGAAGCCTTAATGTTGGCTTTATCTGATATAACTAGAATTTCTTTTGGCTAATATTTGCATGTTATATCTTCTCTGCATCATTTTCTTTTCAACCTTTCTATGTTAAGTTGAAGGTGTCGGGGAGAGAGATCCAAGATGGCCGATTAGCAACAGCTCAGGAATGTAGCTCCCAGTGAAAGCGCAGAGAACGAGTGGACGCCGCACTTTCTGACGAATTTTTGTTGCCCACAGACCGGGAGATTCACGGCAGAGGAGCCACACGGGTCGCCAGTGCGACTCTTTTGGCCGGCACGGCTGTTTTCCTGGTGCCCCAGCGTGGCGCTTCCCGGTGCGGAGTATACGGACGGACAGGCTCGGCTGGTCCCATCCCCACAAGGAAAACAGCAATTGGAAGCGCTGAGGACTGAGAGTTTCACAGCAAGCACAGCGAACCCGGGAAGGTCCGGCTCTGTGGGGAA